>JAPYZE010004602.1:0-10424 GCA_030522805.1 Leptomastidea abnormis
CTTTAAAACCTTTTTTGTCCGGAATAAAAATATTAAATATTAAAAAAGTTACAGAGGAAAGAAAAAAACTTTTAATCATGCCCCGGTCTCCCCTATAGCCTTGTGAGGTAGTATATGACAGAGCCGAATAAGTCAAGAGCTGGCGTTGCCTAACGAAATAGATGCATCTTACAATAAGATTTGCCCTCGAGTTAAATGTTTTTTTTTAAACTATCACTCTTTTCTAATTGACCACATTTTTGCCTGTCAATGGCATCAACCTTATTTTTACGCAATAACTATATTCGAACGAAATTGCATATATTTCGGGTCGCATCCTAGTGAACGAATATATCTTTTAGTAAGCAGTACGAGACTACTAAAAATTTCTTTATTAATAATTAGTATCAGATTATAGGTATATCTACACATTAGATCATGGCTACTATACTTAAGTAAAATAACGATGAGATATAATCGTGTGAAAAATTTGACTACATGTGAATATTTAATTTTTATGGTTTTTTTTTTATTAATTTTTTTTTTTTTTTAATTTTTATGGTTTACATGTCAAAAATTCTTTCACATATCTTAGAATTTGTGCTGTTGCATTGAACAAATATAAAATAAACACTTTTAAAACTATTAAAGCAATGAGCTAAAATAGTTCAGGTTCTACAAGCTTTTTGGTATTAGGTTTAACAGGTTGATAATAGTTTACCTTGCCTTGACATGAGACAAATTTTATACCAATTGAATTCCTTGATTTAATCATCTTTTTATATAATTTGCACACAAGTTTTACATAAAATTGTATAAAATTTAAAAAAATCTTTTTCACGTAAAATAACATTGTTATAAAATCTCAGGACAAAAAAAAATAATGAAAATAAACAAAGCCACAGCAAAAAAACAAGCAGCAAGATAAACCGGTAGGAGCAAGCATCGTACCAACATCCGAGTAAACGTCAAAAAAAGCTCAATTACCCGGGGGGATTATCGAGATGCTACGCGCGAATACGAGTCCGTCGACAAAGACATCTCTGGCAACGGCATATAGATATACTTTTTCCAAGACTGAATAACCGCTCCCCCGAGCGATCTTACCACTCGGGACCATTTCACCTTCTCAAATTAGCCCCAACGCACTGAGCAAGCTTATCGAGACTCTTGAAATTAAGCAAGCGCACTCGTATTGTATATACACACTAATTCTATGAACAAACAAAAAATAAAAAAAAATCCATACACCTAAGCAATTGGCATAATATTGCGAGAAGTGTGCGTGTGACCGCATTTTTGTTTTTTCGCTATCGTTTGCATTGCTAATGACTGTACTAGAAGGAGGTTGGCACTTGTGTGTTTAAAAAAGAAAAAAAAAATTTGTGCTCGCGAAAATTATGTCAAGTTGTACGCAAGTTCTCTCGAATGTATAAGTATAAACTGCGAATAAGAGGAAGACGAGAACTTAATTATGACACGCGAGAAAAAAATAGAGAGAGAGAGAGAGAGAGTGCGTGTGTACTGGTGCGAAAATCACTTCTTCTTTCGCTCGCTTTCGTTCTTTGTAGGCATACACAGAGAGATAAAGAGAGAAGGGAACTATTTAAAATTAATTTTACTGAGCTGTGTCGTAGAAATAAAACAGAAAAGTAAAAAAATAAAAAGAGAGAGAGAGAGAGGTCAGACATTTAAAGTGTCTGGCGCACGAGTGTTCTTGTTTTAGAAGTACTGATGTCTCGGACCGTGTGTTTTCGTATCGGCTAATTTGCCTCTCGTTTTAAATTAAGCGGAAGGAGGGTAAAAAGATTGTTTGCAAACTTTCAAAGCGTACACACAGCTTGACGTTTGTATGATGTCTTGTATTTGATATCTGTCGATTTTTATATAGCTGAAGAGCTATTTAAATCCCAGAGATGATTTTGTTTGGATAATTTATAAATTATAATAATGATAAGGCTAAAGTAGAGTTGGTTGTGGTGTTTAAATGCTGGGAGTTTTCTTAACAATCCCTTGAAAAAGTTGGATGTATAATTGGAAAATTTAAAAGCTGCTCTCGTTATACAATTTTTTGAAAGAAAAAACTTGGCTATATTTGCGAGAATAGTTTAAAATCATTGGTGAATTTAGGCATCTTAAACGCGAGAGGAGAAGTTAAACTTTCGTCTAAGTTAAATCAAGAAGATTATAGTACGTATATAGCCAAGTTTTAGAAATTCCCTAAGTGTAAGTTACATATATCAAAATTTAACTGCGCAGTCATGATACTTACTGATGATTGCTTGTGCTATTAAGAAGCATAAATTAATAAATTGTACTCAAATATGTACCTATATCGATTTCGAATTAAATATTATAACAGTTAAAAAAATTAATCTAAATCAATTAATTTTCTACAAGTTGTAAACCTCATTATGTTATTTATATTAATAAATAAATAGAAATGTAACATTCCAATCGGCAAAAGCGTGACTCAGTCTCGATTCCCTTGTATTGATTGTTTGATCCCACATATACAAAAAAACAACCAAAAAAATAAAAAAAGCCCAAAATACGGGCAAAACATCCGAGTGAGAATGAAAAAGAGCCAGAGGCTGCAGCTGCTTTCTTCTTCTTCTTCTTTTTCTTCTTCTTAAGGAAGAGTAGCGCATCGTAAATGCACGACACGAATGGGAAGATACGAGATAGGCGGTTAGCTAAAGAGAAAAAATAACAAGAGTATACAGCGGGGACTAGTTAACTCACCTGCTCGGGAGATTCGGTGATGAAGGAGTGGCAGTACTGGATGCTGAAGTGTGCCTTGGGCTCGCGAGCAAGAAAGCTGAACTGACCGTGGCAGGGCTCACACGTGGCGTACGAGATGCGCCTCAACGCGTGGGCCATTTGCACTTGCTGAAACAAAAATTCAAGATGGTTTTCTTGTTAAATATGCACTCTGGATATACTTGACCTTTTTTTGTATATTGCTATCATTATTATTTTTATTTTGTTAATTATTTCTTTTCTTTTTTAAAAATATTTTTTAACAAGTTCTTAAAGCTAGAAGAAACAGAAGAGTATGTCTGCTTTAAGATTTTTTTTTTAATTTTGCTAGAGATGTTATTAAAAAAAATATTTTTAAAAAGATGACATTAAAAAAAAAATATATAGTTGCATTTTTTGGAGTTATAAGCCGATAAATATAAAAATTACATTTTAAAATTGTTTGTTAATTAATTTTTTTTTTTCAAAATAATAAAAGTTGTGTGAAAAATTAAATTTGGAAAAAATTCTCAAGTTTGAAAACTAATTATTTTATTCTTCAATTATTTACTATCCAAATTTTTCACTATGTAATAAAAAATAAATTTAAAAAGTTACACAATTTCACGAAGTAAATTTTATCCCAGTTATGAGAATAAATATTAAACTATGTATTATTCATTTTTTTTATATGTCTGGAATATTTCACATATTCATTGAACTTATGAAAAAATTTTTGGTTTTCTTTTATTAATTATCTTCTCGCAATACAAAAACTATCATAATTTGAAAAAAAAATTCTTACAGATTAACCATCCAATAACTATTTTTCACCCAAAATTATGTCATAAAAGTCATATAATTTTTGTTTCATTTTAGTTACATCAAACGGAAAGAAATCACAAAGAGGACAAGACCATCATCCTCACTAACATCTTTTTAATCCTCTTTCCACCCTTAAGCCAGCCAAAAAAAAGAAAATTACAGAAAAAAGGGCTTGCCACCCATTTTTAAGAAAAATTTCCTCATCGTGAATAAAAGAGGAGGAAAAAAAGACAGAGAAAGGGTAGAAGCAAGCACACACTTGACACTATTACATTTTTCCTAAAGAGTAAGCTCTCCCCCTTTTTCTCTTTTCCGAGGCTAGCAGTAGTTTCTCATTTTTCATTTAAATGCAATTCTTAACAAAATAGCCGAGCCAAAAACACGCGGCGCTTCAGATACACCTGCACGTATAGAGGCACGACGACTTTGCAAGATCCAAGCTGGCTGCTACGAGAAAGCTCAATGCGGACAAGAGAGAAGAAGAGAGGGGGTTGTTACAAGCTCGCACGCTTCAATCTTACTACCATCGCGGGCTGCGCGACTTGCGAGTCGATTATTACGAGGCACGCGAGCAACATGACGACAGCGTATGGTTGTAGACCTTGTGCACAACTTACGTACATTCATTCTTTCTCTCCCTCTCTCTTAGGCTTTAGAGCGATACTTTTTTCGTACTTTTTTTCACCCCCTCCATAGTACTTGTTCTCCTTCTCTCTCCTCATCGTTTAGCAAAGCGCGCAGATATATTATATGCACAGTGTGCTTGCGTGTGTACTGGAATTCTGAAGTAGCTTTCGTAAAATTTAATAGTCTTTGAAGAGAGAGAGAGAAAGAAAGAGAGAGAGAGAGAGGCAACTTTGTTGGATCGAACGATGATAAGAGCGGAGCCGAGCTTGTAATTTTATAACTTTTCTTTTCTTCCTTTTTTCTTTCCAACGCGTAATGACATTGTTATAAAGTATAAGCTACGAAGCGAAGTATACAAGAGGAAGAGAGAGAGAGAGAGAGCGCATAATAGAGGGTCACTGATATGAAAATTGCATGTTTATAGATAATACTACAAGAAGTCGTGTCGTTAATTTTCAAGCAGTGTGCAGCGAAATATAAAAGTTTTCTCTTTTTTTTTAAGGCGATAACAATAATTTTCTTTTTAATTCTCTCTTTTGTTTATGATTTATTAGAAATTTAAGTTAATTTTCAAATGATATTTTTTTTTTATTTAATAAAATTGACAAAAAATTTAATCTGCTACGAATTTCCTTTTTACGAAATTAGAAAATAATAAAATTAGGTTATAAAAATTGTGCATCAAGAAAATTTTCCGGATATATAAAATATAAAGTACATGTCAAGGCCCCTCCTGATTTGATAAGTGAAAATATATGAAATTACGTAACTTTAAATTTCCATCAAAGTATAGAGTCGGTGTTTCGCCCATAACGTCAATCCATAACACCAACAGCGCAGTAGCAGCATCATCAGCCCGTTATGTAACGTAATTTCACTTTCGTCAAAATACACACGACGAAAATGATAAATTTGAAGTAGCCACATATAGATACACAGACTCTGCCATTATATCACCATCCCATCAATCTCTTGAGAAAATAGCCTACCATAATTTACCATAGAAATAAAAAAAAAAAATAAAAATAATAAAAGTAGCAAAAAGTCGGATCCAAAATCTAGCCAGTACACGTGTCATCGAGCGCTCAAATCGCAATCGTCGGGACTGTATATACCTATATATACCCCTATGGGCAGGAGAGTGCGAGAAGCTATTTTTCACGTTGCTGGCAAAAGCACTTGAGCAAGGGGAAGGGCTGTCGCGCAACGACGACCTTTTCCGCTTTCTCAATTTCATCCAAGCGAGAACCAACAATCATCAAGCGTATGTACAGTATAACCGAGAAGAAGAAGGAGGAGGAGGAGGTGAAGCCAAGAATGAGAGAAGAAAAAGAGGAGAAAGAAAAAAAATAAGAAGAGTGTTGCTGCTACCGTCCGAAAAAAGCTCTAGCTGTACATAAAGCTCTCACCCCTCGGCATGAAAACCCAGCACTTCTCTCTCTTTCCCCTACTCCTCGTCATTTTTCTTTACCGCCGCCGGGGGGCAAAGACTGCGCTTCGTCGTTGCCGTCGACGTCGATTTTTTCGCGCTTCATCTACCAAGCTTATCCCAAGCTACATAGCCCGAGAGCGCATATATACCGATTTTTCTCGAGTATGCATGCGCGTGGTCGTATACACCGCGTCAAAATATAGCGTTGCTTGAAACTCTTACAGATAGTGTGTGTGTGTGTGTGTGTGTGTATGTGTTATGTATGCAAGCATGGAAAGGTGTGCGGATGACAAGTGTGTATGTGAAGACGCTAAACTACACGTTCCCTTTAATGTAACCTAGAAAAAGAGGGAGAGAGAGAGAGAGAGATTGGGGTGGCTAAAAAAAAGTGAGAAATTGGCAGGAGGAAGAGATCGGATGTACATGCGGCTGCAAGAAAATGTAAATAGATAATGGTAAGTTATGTGGGTGCATATATTATATAATATACCTGGGTCTGTGCGCTTCTTCTTTAACGACCGCTTTACTCCAAGTTTATAAATGTTTGGAATTTATACAATATGTATTTACGTTGCTTACACCTAACATTTTTAAAATGTCTTGTAATTTACTTATTGTTATTATTATTATTTATTTTTTGTTAGAAACTGAAATAAACGTTAAATTAAGAAAAATAAAAATTTAACTTTTACATTTTACTAACTTTTAGCGACTAAATACCTAGCTCAGATAGCATAACGCAGATTCTATAGTCCTTCCGGCGCAATTTCGGTTCCAGGCAACAGAGTTGTTTTAAGCTGGGTGACATATTTTTGTAAAAGTGATTGAATTTAGAAAAGGGTTTTTAAGTAAGCTGTTATTAGAAAAATATATTTAATTTCCAATAAAGATTTGTTTGGTTTTTTGGTCGAAAATAAACTAATGTAAAGCACTTTGTATCTATAATAGTATTATTTTTTCGCATGATTTTATTGATCCTCGCGTTTCTCGAGCAGTATTTCATCCCCGTGAATAATAGGCTACTCATGCACCCTTAGATGCATATTACACTAATAATTCTAACTATCATTTATACATTGGTACACATCAAGGAGGTTCTATACCTCTTTTTCAGCGTATTTTTTATGCATTATTATACCAGTGTTAGAAAATCATAATCAATATATTACTTGTTTGACATAATGGCTCGAAAGTCAAGAAAAATATCAAAAAAAATTTTTAAATTTTTTATTGTTAAAAATCCGAAAAATTGATAGTTTTCTAAAAAGTTGACAAATGAACTAACACTTTCTCAATTTTCTTCCGATTTTGATGATTCAAAGCTTATTCTCTTTGTCAGACAAAATATTAGGAAGTTAAGTTGGGTCTTTTTAAAAAAACTCTGACGGGCAAGTCAGACATTGCAATTGTTTATAAATTTTTATTATTATCTTATAAATTTTCAAATTTTTTTTATATTTTTCTTAACTTTAGAGCTGTCATGTAAAGCAAGTAATATAATGATTATGATTTTCAAACACTGATATAATAATGTATAAAAAATACGCTAAAGAAGAGGTATAGAGACTCCTTAAATCATACGAGCTTATAGCAAAGTGAATTTCTAATTAAATTAGCAGCGCAATACGATACTTCAAATTAATTTTCTCCTAATATATATCTCTCTCTTTTTCTATACAGCATCCCTGAAAAAAAAATTAGTCCAAAAATTTAGCGGAAATTATTCATCCAGGCTCGGTACCGTTAGAGCTAGATTATTATAATTTCCTTACAAAGACTAGTTTCCTCTTACTGCAGTTCTCGGTATATATTATATACAGAATAGTATAGAGCCCTAGAGGAAAACGTGGGTGCTCAGTGTAGATGAAGCTAGGTAGATAGGATAGAAAAATGAGGTGCGGTATATGTATGTATACATACACATACCGTCATACTTATTATATATAAAGCGCACTCTATTCCTAGTAGTTTTCCCGCATATCTAGAAGATATGCTGTGAACAATCTTTCTCTCTCTCTCTTTCTACCTTGCTTTCTACCCTAGAGTTGCATCATTACGGATAACGGGTTTTCTTCGCCCAAGGTAAATAACGCAACCCCCTACACACACCACCAAGAAGGAATAGGAGAGGAGCTTTTTTCCGAGATGTCTTCGTTATTTTTCCTCTACTATATACAGCTGCTCCTGCTACCGCTCTCAAATATACCAGCTCTCCTGTTAAGCCTTACCATTCTATCTCCTCTTCTTCTTCTTCTCTCTCTCACTTACTCCTTTTTACACTACTATTACACTCAAGCGATTTTGGCTACGGGCCGACACAGGCAATGATCCTACCACCACGCCAAGAACTATATACTGCTGGCACAGGCAACTGCGGCTATACCTATATACACTGACTTTTCACGTGTAATATGCGAAGGAGAAATGTCGCATCCATTTTCCCGTTTAAATAAAAAATGTATAGGACTTTGTAGACAGGCTTGTAAGAGAGGATCTTTTTTTTCCAGGTTTCTTTATAATTACACCCTTTGCTCTTGGGTTATTATTACACGAAATAATTTATAAGTGTCGTTTACAGCTTAAAAGTCACACAAATTAATATTATATGCTTTATTTATTTATTTTTTTTTTTAATAATTTTTAGAGAAAGATTATTACCAATTTATGAATTTTTATAATAGTGATAATGTTTATTAATTATTTGAAGTAATTAATTGTTGAAGCATAAAACGATGTTTAATTGCATAACACGCTTTAAATAACCTTTTTTTTTTTATTTAAATTTGTTTGATTAATGGTAAATCTTAAATTAGAATTAATGAAAAGAAGAATCTAGAATGGAACATTAGTGTTAGATGAAATTTCGTTATTTTAAATACAAAAATGTAAAAATGAGGGCAAACAAGTTTTAATAATGTGACCTGACATAATACAGGCGCCCGCTAGTAGGCCACCCATTTTACGGATTTACTCTCTGGGCAAAACATCGATGCAGGCGATGATTTTTTTCGCCAGCTATAGAATGTATCTATGTATCAACATTCTTTACTTCAAAAATGAGATCGTTTTTCAATTTTGAGAATTCAAAAATGACATTATGATTCAGAAAAGTTTGAATAAGTTTACTATGAGTCCATATCAATTTTTTTTTTTATATTATAGAGCTATTCTTTCTGTAAATTTTAAGGTTTACCTATATTGTTACAATTAAGACTAAAAAATAACGACAAGAAAGAATTTAAAAAAAAATTGAGACTAGTTACTTAGCACATTTTTTTTTCTTATTAAGAAAAGTAAAAGTAAATAAAAATTTTGATAACTTTTGATCTATAATTATCGGCTAAAATCAAATAATGAAATAAAAAATAAGAGTTTTATTTTTTATGCAACCATATGTCGATTAAGATTGGTTTCGGAAATTCCAATTATAAAAGTCGTTTAAAATTTATACAATTACATTACATTTTATACTCAATTTAATTACTTGTATTATTGAATTTAATAGAAAAATAGTTTTTGAAAAAAAGTAATTATTTTTCAAATTTTATAAATTGATGACGAGAAAGACGATGTTGGCTTCAAAAAGTTAATATCTTGCGAAACTATTGAAATACTGTCAAAAAATTATTAATTTAACAATCAACCCCATGAATTTGATCATTCGCCTCAAGTTGAAGGCTAGTTGTCAAAAAAAGAGTTGTCGAAAAAACTGTTAAGAAAATAGCAAAAAAATTTATGATCTGAAAAAAATAGAGTACTTTTGGGGGCTTTTACCTTTTTTTAGCATCTTTATCATGCATTATTATATCAGTGTCAGAAAATCATAATCATCTGATTACTTATTTTTTACAACAGTCCTAAAGTTGAGAAAAATATAAAAATTTTTTGAATATTTTTTATTCAAAAAAATTTTAAAAACCAACAGTTTTCTAAAAAAATTGATGATTTATCTAACAAGGAGAGTGCACAGTATTCGGGTGACGGATTGTAATAAAACTCTATTTACTGGGTCCTTTTGGCATACAATGAAACAATCCCAAGTCTTAAGGTCTAACGATGACTTGTTTTTAAGATATTTACAATAAAAGTTTCTAGATTTAACATTGTTTTGAATAAATCTATATACATATGACTAATAATTTGAATTATTTATTATTTTCTGTATATACCCATCACCGGATAAGGCTATTTTTTCAAACTTGACTTATATTAATAAAATTAGATAAGAAAACATGTTTGTGGTACAGAACATTAATTTTTTTTATTAAATTTGATCAAATATTCAATTAAACATATGCTAGATTACTTTGAATTTTATTCAACTATTAAAATATTAGTAAAAGAGTTGGCCCAGGCAAACAAATTAAATAAATAAAATAATACTCTGCATCACAAACATGTTTTCTTATTTAATTTTTTTCATTTAAGTAAGTCAAGTTTAAAAGAAATAGCCTTATCCGGTGATGCGTATACATAGAAAAAAATAAATTATTCAAATAATTCGCCATATATATAAAACAATGCTAAATCTGAAAATTTTGATTATAAATATCTCAAAGACTAAAAATGATTAGACCTTAGGACTTAAGATTCTTTCATGCAGTATATCCAAGTTTCATCAAAATCCATGACCCAAATACTGTACACTCTCCTTGTAAGATTTTGTCAATTTTCGTGTAGTTTTGATAAATCAAAGTTTATTAAATAACACCGGCACACAAAAAAAAAAAGTGGTCTGTTCAAAATACTAGACCCATCTACCCTTATGTATTTTGACGCGCTAAATCCGAATCCGGGGTTGGTTTTTCTTGAACACCCC
>JAPYZE010004603.1:613-11547 GCA_030522805.1 Leptomastidea abnormis
ATTTTCTGACACTCAGTTACTATTTTTATGAGTCTAGTACTCATTTTGATACAAAGTCCCCCATTATTATTACTCTTGAACGATTTATACTTTTAAAAAAACCATTTAAATACTAAAATCGTATAAAAACAAGTTTTTTCAACTTATTTTCATAGCTTTCGAAGCAATGTACATTACAAAAGCAGCTTTAAAACTACAAACTACATGGATAAAAAATAGTTTTTATGTTTTCTTTCTATTTTTTGACACTTATTCACTATTTTTTTAAGTCTGTTACTCATTTGAATACAAAGTCCCCCGTCATTTTTAGTCTTACACGATTAATACTTCCAGAAAAGCTATGAAAATACTAACTGAGTATAAAAACAATTTCTTTAAGTTTTTAATTATAGCTTTAAACACAGTTACAAAGTTTTGATAAGCTTACCACAAATATAAATTTAAAGTCCCCCCTCATTATTCGTCTTAAACAATTGACATTGTAAAAGCACCATGAAAACTACAAACTACATGGAAAAAAATATTTTTTTTTATTTTCTGACACTCATTTACTATTTTCAAGAGTCTGATACTCATTTTAATACAAAGTCCCCCGTCATTATTACTCTTGAACGATTAATACTTTTAGAAAAGCTTATCTTATTCTTATAGTGTCAGACAGAGATACGAAGTTTTTATAAGCATAGTACAAATATAAATCCAAAGTTCCCCCTAAATTTTCAACTTAGACAAGTTATACTATGAAAGCAGCCTTAAAACTACAAACTACATAGAAAAAAAATAGTTATGTTTTTTCTTTTTTCTGACACTCATTTACTATTTTTATAAGTCTGGTACCCATTTTCATACAATGTCCCCCGTCATTATTTGTCTTAAACAATTAGTACTTTCAGAAAAGCCATGCAAATACTAACTACGTATAAAAAGAAGTTCTTTCATTTTATAATTATAGTTCTAGGCACTGACCTAAAGTTCTTATAAGTCTAGAAAATGTAAAAACTAAATCCTCCCTTATTATTTGTCTAAAACAATTTACACTACTAAAGCAGCTTTAAAACAACAAGCTACATGAAAAAAAACTAATTTTATGTTTTTTCCATTTTCTAAAACTTATTTACTATTTTTGTAAGTCTGGTACCCATTTTCATACAAAGTCCCCCGTCATTATTTGTCTTAAACGATTAATACTTTCAGAAAAGTCATAATAATACTATCTACGTATAAAAACAAGTTTTTTTAACTTATTTTTATAGTTTTAGACACAGATACAAAATTTTTATGAGTCTAGCACCTATATAAATACAGTCTTCCCTTATTTTTTGTATTAGGCAATTTACTCTATGAAAGCAGCATGAAAACTACAAACTACATGGAAAAAAGTAATAGTTTTTTTTTTTTTATTTTCCGACACTCATTTAGTTTTTTTATAAGTCTGATATCCATTTTGATTTAAAGTCCCCTGTTATTTTTTTTCTAGAACTATTGATACTTATAAAAAAGATCTAAAAATACTAACTACTTATAAAAATAATTTTCTTGTATTTTTACAGTCTTAGTTACTTTTTTTAACTTATAATAGATCTTGCACGAATATAAATATGATGTTCTCCACTATTTTTGGTCTTACATTATTTATACTTAAAATACATGCTTGAATATGAAATATGAGTACTGTGGAAAATATTTTTAAATAATTTTTATAGTTTAATACTTTTTTTTAAATTATTTACGTGTCTAACAGGTATTTTTAAACAACGTTCTCTATTATTTTTGGTATTAAAAAAATTATACGATATGAACAGCTTTAGAAACTACTAGCTACATAAAAAAAGGAATGTTTTTACGTTAATTTTTTAGTTTTATACACTTGTTTACGATTTTAATAAGTAATTATATTTTTACATACTTATTACTTTTTAGAATTTTTAAGATAAATTATAAAACTGTAAAGACTTTTATTAAACTTTCAAATTTAGATTTATCTTGAAGTTTAGTAAAATTTATGTTTATGAATGTACAGTTAAAAGTGGCAAGAATCTTTGGCAGTTTTAATCTATTAAAAACAAAATATTAAAAATTCTATTATCTTTATCAATAAGAAATAGATTATTCCATAAAATAATGTATAGAACTGTATATATGTATTATAATATTAGAACATTTTAACATAAGCCAAAAAAAAAAAAGATTATTTCACAAAATAGACACGTTATTACGTATAATCTGAGCATTAGTTCATTTAATAATTTAGTCAAAACATTTTATATGAAAAATCTGCTAAATACTTGTTAGACTTTTTCTTTAATTATTTAGTAACTGCTAAACAATCAAAATAATTCACATATAGAAATACACAGGGAGTGAAATGAATTATATCACTCTATATGCTTATTCTATATAAAGTATTGATATACAAAATAAATTACTTTGACATGTTAAGTAGAAAAGGTTCCCATTTCATGAATGTTAAAAAAAATAATGTTCTTTTAATCATAAATTTATTTAAATTTCTGCTAAAAGTTTATATTTTTGCAAACAATTTGAATATCTATAAAAAACAAATATTGACTACAATATTTATTAAAAAAGATTAATTGTAAAATAAGTATATATCAAATTGCATTGATGGAGTACTACAGCTTTAAGGCAATTGGAGTTCTAAGATTTACTCGAAACTATCACAAGGAATTACAAGTCTACATAATGATTTTTCTTTTTTTATTTTAAAGAAAAAAACTTTTATTGGACCACAACAATTCATTAATCAAGTTACTTTATTTTTGCTAGATGTCGAATGAATTTTATTCACAATATAGTCGGTTAGTATTCATATTATTTCTAGTATTATTATGTACAATTTAACAAACACAAAAAAATGTGTATTTATATTCGGAAATAATATCAGTTTCTTTGTCATTTGTAGTTATAGTTAATAATGAATCATTAATATAGACAAATAGGTAAATTTATGTACTTATTTTACAAACCTAATAATATCCAGAAACGCAAGAGAGTCGTTAATAGTAATTAAAGCACATAATAATAATTACATTCTACAAATCACAATAACTGTATTTTAAACTTCTAGCTAGACATTCTTGATTAAACAAATATCACAAGAGTACGATGCACAGCTGCCAATCGTTCTTTAAATAACTTTTCAAATGCTGCCATAGATTACCTACACGGTTACATGCGATTTGTTCTTTAATTTCGCAATAAAACAAATTCCTCCGTCATTTTTTGTTTTTAACGATTAATACTTATGAATATGGTCTAATAATTCTAACTACGTATAAAAAGTAGTTTTTTTGAGTCTAGCACAAATATAAATACAAAGTCCCCCGTCATTATTGCTCTTAAATAATTTATACTAACAGAACAGCATCAGAAATACAACCTACATATACAAATATTTGTTTTTATGTTAATTCTGTAGTTTCAGACACGAACGATGCTATAGCAGACAAGAGACCTGCAAATAAATCAGGGAGTAGCTTGGGCTGACATATGTGGTCCGAGCAGATAAAAGAAGTATAGTTAAAAAAAGCTTGGACAAACATAAGTAGTACAAAACAAACAGCATATCTAATAAAAGTTCGGATTGACACAAGCGGTGCCTAAGCTGACGAAAGGACTGTAAATCTATCATCTTAGTCCGATAAAGTCTGTTCCACAGCAGATTTGAGACTTGTCGAAGCAGCTTAAACCGATACAAGGAAGTGAGATTTTTTAAAAGCTCCAAACTAACAAAAGTAGGTAAAAGGCTTGCAGATGCAGCAGACATTAACTTGGGTTGGCATACGCTACGTTAGAGTAGAACAGATAAGGCGTGCAGCAGGCAACATCTCGGATCTACACAAGTAGCACAGAAGCAGAGATGCTAGTGAAAGGTCAGGCTTACTCAAGCGGAACCAGGGTAATAAGAGGCTAGCAGTATAGCTTGCAAAAGCTTGGACCAAATCAATCAGCAGCAGAGTAGTTAAGAATTTTTTTAGATACAGCAGTCAGTATTTCAGGTTGATACGCGCATCGCTAAAACAGATGAAAGGTTATCAATATAACTAAAATTGCATGTTGAGACGATGGAATTAAGTTGTGCTATGCTGTATAAAAAATAAATTTATTGTATATTTTAATCTTTGAGAGTTCAGTCCCCTTTATTTTAACGTATTACTTATAAGTTTGTACGTTAAAAATTGAAATTTATGTATGAAAGTAGTATTTAAAGTTTCCCACGTTTAGGGACTACTTTAAACACTACTAGAAATAAAAACTTTTAAAGATCAGCAATAATATGAATGCAAAGTGTACTTTATAAGGATGCTGCATACCAATTTTCATAATAATTGAAAAAAAATTAATAAGTTATGCACCGACGAAAATATACATTTTATTTTTTAAATATTTGTAAAGAATTTGTTTTTTATGTAAAATTCATGTTTGTATGGTGACCAGGTTTATTATTCTTATGAGTACCCACTTAAAAAAAAAAAAAAAAAACGTCAATAGGGGAGAAGGGGGCGAGTTGGCCGCTGGTAAAAAAAGCTAAATGCGTGTATTTTCTTACTTAAGCGACCAATCGAGATGTAACCTTCGCGTATTTATGTATACTGGAGTTGCGCATTTTTGGCCTTTTTCATTAGCAAGCCCTTATTAGCGCCAAAGAGAGATAAGTTTAAAAAAATTTTGCAAGATTTCAAAATGTTCACCTAGTCATAAAACTTCAAATAACTTTTTTTTCACGCGCTTAAGAACAATGAGGTATGGACCTCGTTTTTAGGTATGCCTTACTATATTTACTCGCCCCGTCCCTGGGGCTAGTTGGCCGGAAAATGGATGACCAAACAATCATTCATAAAAAAACAGTAACATTTTTTTAAAATCGGAAAAAATTGCATTATAATCTTGAATAGTACTGTAATAAGTGGTCGAATTTTCAGATCGTTAAACCTTATAGAATTTTGTAAAAAAATCAAATGTAAAAAATCGGCCAACTCGCCCCCCTCTCCCCTATAGAACTGAGTTAAGAAGTAGAAAAATAATGTATTATAAAGCACAAAATACAAATTTTTAACAGCAAAGTTGCAACAAACTTAGTTTTCATTTTATATTTAAATATTCTTTTTTACAATCTAAGTAATTATCATATAAAAATATACTAGTTTATGGTATCATAATAAATTAATTAAACAATATTTTAACAAACTAATTAACAAATATTTATAATACTCAATTACAATAACAGAGATATATAATGTTAGCTTAAAAACTGTAACGTTTCATATAATTTCAAAGACAATTCATAGTATTTCAGAAGTAAAAGAGTTATATTTTAAAATCGGAGGCAAAAAAGTGCTATTCTATACTTGAGGCAGAAGAGTTGCATGAAAAAATAACAGGCAAGAAAGTGCTATTTCAGTTAATATTTTTCTGCTATTTTAGCCTTGACTATCATTATTTTTACAGTTTTATTACTAATAAATTAAAATATTAAACATCAAATATTAATTATTGAATTGAGGTTAATACATCAGTAAAATATATTAATAATTAGATGCAACAATGTAAAATTTAGTATTTAAATAATATTTACAACTATTGTAATATGTTGCGGAGGTTTCTGTAAGGGATGATTGATAATTTAATAAAATTAATAATAATAATAATAATAATAATAACAATAATAATAGGAATAAAGATGATGACAATGATAATGATAATAATTTAGAAAATTGTATAAGTTAAAAAAGTCTTCCCTTACAGATAAGGCTCAATATGGCCGCCTTGGTGCTGAATCACGCAACGTAATCGTCGTTCGTAGTGTGCCCGGACATTGCGTAACTCCTGAGGAGTTATTTCTGCACACGCGTTCCGAATCCATTGGATCATATCTTCGCGGGTTGTTGGTGGAGTGTTATAACACTTGTTTTTCAACAACCCCCAAAGATAGAAGTCCAACGGATTCAAACACGGGGACCTTGGCGGCCATAATGAGGGCCCGTGAGCCCCAATCCAACGCCCCGGGAAAAACCTATCCAAGCATTCATGTGCGCGACGGTCGTTGTGGGCCGGAGCCCCATCCTGCAACAGCCACATTTGCGGTCGCCTGATGGGGTTTCCTTCGAGGAGACCCGGAAGAGTATCACGTAAAAAGTTGGCATACACATTACCATTCAGGTTCCCCTCGAAAAAGTACGGGCCCACAATCCGATCGCCCACAATTCCTGCCCAGACATTTAATCTCCAGCGACGTTGGTTCTCGACCTCACGGTGCCACCGTGGGTTCTCGCGCGACCAGTTCCGGGTGTTCTGGTGATTGGCTTGTCCTTTTTGTGTAAAAGTGGCCTCATCGGTGAAAAGGACGCGCCTGAAATACTCACGGTCCCGCCCTAACCTCCGCAACATTTGCTGCGCAAAGTGCAATCGCCTTGGACGATCGGGATCTCGGAGGGCTTGCACAGTTTGCAACTTGTATGGGTGCCGCGTCTCCTTCGCTATCCGGCGCACAGTCTCTCGATTTGCATCTGAAAGAAACCCATAAAATTTTAAAAACTTGATAACTTTATTATTTAATTTATTTTTATATTATGTATTGTAAATATTAATTTTTTTTTTGATAAGTTATACAAATATTTATTTTGAAAAAATCATTAACATAGTTTATAAGACTTAATTATATATGAGACAATTTCAAGTATATTATTTATGTAAAAAATTAAAAAAAAATTCTTTATATTTTAGCATTAATTATTATGTGAGTTATTCTTAATATAAAAAGAGATGCGTCGCTTTTTATTCGTGGTGCGATTGGTCGACGTTTGACCATACAGTAAGCTTAGATGCTCAACATGCTGGAAAGTTCAAATTTAGATTATTATGTTACATAAAATTAAGAGCGCGCAAATTTTTTCTTTTTCAAAGTTTTTTTTTTTTTTTTCAAAATTTCCGCGAAATTAGTGATTACTGATTCATGAAATTGGTGAAATCGATTTTAAGAAAATCAGGAAACACGATACTTTAAAAATCAGCCTCTCAAATCCACTTTTTTCTTGTATTATATAATATAAGTAAAATTTACCAAGACGCCTGGCAAGCCCGCGTGCACTTTGAATTGGCTCCTCATCAAAAGCGCGATTGACTTCATCACGGAGAGGACCATCTCGAATGAATCTTGGTCGAGCAGCCCGTGGTGGATCAACTCTTCCGTGTTCTTGAAATCTTCTATAAGTTCTAAAATGGATAGAAAATAATATCATAACAAGAATTATTAAAAGTTTATTTTTAAAATTATCTGTTCTTTTTTTTATTATAAAAAGAGGTTAATAAAGCGAATAGATCGAAAAAGCTTATTTATATACAAAAATTTTAGTTTAAATTATTTCATCAAAAATTTTATTTATCGAAACTGTCACGGGCGAGGTAAAGCTGAGCTAACCTGCACGAGGCAAGCGAGCACGCAAAACTCAAAATATGTGCTAGCTCAGCAGGTAATAGCGTGCGAGGGGAAGCCCGGCAACGCAGCCGAGCAGCCGGGCTTCCCCTCGCACGCTATTACCTGCTGAGCTTGCACATATTTTGAGCTTTGCGTGCTCGCTTGCCTCGTGCAGGTTAGCTCGGCTTTGCCTCGCCCGTGACAAAACAAACATCGTATGAAAACTAATAATAAAAATATAAAAAATAAATATTTTTAAATAAAAACTTTAAAAAATGCGGGTTGAAGAGAGGCCGACATAACCAATACGTAGTTAGCCAACTTAGGTAAAATTACAAGTAATAAGTAATAGTTAGCCAACTTAGGTAAAATTACAATTATTAAGTAACGATCAGAAACTACGTTTACGTACAATTAAATAAATAAATAAGTAAATCAATATTAATTAGTTTATTATTTACCGCAAGAAGGTCGGCCAGGATGGAAGTGGGATGTCGGGGTATTCGTCGCGAAATAACTGCCTGGCTCGAGCAATGTCGTAGTTCCCATTATTCATTGTCCGATGTACACATGCCAATATTCTATTCCATTGAACGATACGGTTATTGCGGTTGTTGTCAGCCATATCGATAATTTAAGAATTTGGTGTTTTATAAATTAAATTATAAAGCGATGTGGTCGAGCTGTTCAAACAAGCTTGAATGATTATTTGGTTATGAAAAAAAAAAGAATAAACAAAACAGTATCTCAACTTACCAGTATGAAACTGCCAATATCACATTAAACACATTTAAATTAAAGAACATAAAACAAAATTAATTTTTCATCTATAATTTGAAAATGTAAAACGTTTAACTAGTATTTACATAATAACATACACAAGCTATTAGTTAATTGTTAAAAGCTAAATAAAAATATTGTGTAATTTGAAAAAAATACATATAATTGAATTTTATAAAAATAAAAATAATATTTTATGAAAATCTTATTTATAAGTAGTTTAAACAGCGATTATTCCATCAAAAACACTTATTGACACATTATATTTAATTGCGATGTCTTACGTGATTGAAATCAAGAAGAGTTACGGCTTATCTCTTTGAGCTTGGCAAAGAGTTTTTCACTCTTGAAATTTTATTTAATTTTAACATTTGAAATCAGTGAAATCGATGTAAAATCGGTGATTACTGAGCCATTTAAAATGCCTATAAATCGGTGAAATCGATTTCAAGAGTGAAAAACCCCTTGAAGCTTGTTCTTGACTACCTAATCTATTATTTTCATAAAAATGTATAACTATAGATATCATGTATATAAAAATTCGATTTAATTAAAATAATAATATACAGCTAACCTCAAGGTCGAGATGTTAGACTTTAAGGTAAAAACATATGAATGGGTGAAAGAGATTGGGAAGTATTTTGAAATGTTTTTATAATTATTGAAGTTTCTTTAATGGATTTTATATTTAATACATTTTACCCACTATAGTATGTTCAAGTAAAAGCTTATAATAGAATAAATAATAATAATCAAATCGAATATCATAAATTATAAGTAGGGTTATTAAATTATTAAGGATACTAAAATATATTCCGCGTTGGAATTCTAATTTATATATACTTGTCAAATCTAAGCGATATTCTATGCTGTATATTAATTTTATAACTTTATCAAGTAAAATCAGAATAGGTAATACTATTTTATAATTTATAATTTTACTTGTAAAATTAATAACGTTTGATTAATTTTAATCATCTTATCAAAATTACAATTATTAAATTTTATTCTACGCCAAACCAAGTCATTATTCTAAGCCAATCACATTACGAGTAGATCGGCGATATCAAAACTTTATAAGAGAAATCTAATATCGCAGCTACAATGCATTTTTAAGTTAACTTATATGACATATTTATAAAATCTTCTTACCAAATTATGAGCAGTATAGCAAATCATTATAAGCTTTAATGAAATAAATCAACGATTAGTACTTCAAGATATTTAAGATTAACAGAGAAAAAAATAATTAAAATGAAACGTTTTAATATCCGACACTATAAACAGTAGATGTAAGCAAACAGTTATCAGTCATCTCTTTGATTTTTGGCGATGATAATATGCCCAAGCTAAACTTGAACTCTGTCGAGAAAAATCGTGTCGGTGCCATTTAGAATCAAAACCTAGACATATCAATTGGCTACATAATAGCCAAATACTAATCTAATTAAATACACGTAGAATTTTTACATGAAATAATTAGCGTGCTAATTTCTACTGAGCTGGCCGGATAACTGACTCAGGAGTTTAGTAAGCACAAGCCCAATACTTACTACACCATTACCAAGCTGCTGGACTCAGGTATAAGAAAAGCTTGCTCACTTAGGCACACTACTACAAAGATTGTCATACAACCAGGACATATTACTTACCTGTTAATGTTATTTGAAAATACGTGCATATCGGCTAGCTGAGCCACACCTACGTCAAACTGTCATCTCTTCCAATTTAACACAGAACTTAAATATTTTGAATCGAGATCTTTGGCCTTATGCACTATTTTGAGACTTGACCTCATCGTCAAGCTGCATGAGAATGCTTAGCTGTTGTTTTGCAATTTTTTAAATAAAATATAATTGATATAGGTATCTTAAATATAGAACAATGATCTTGATATTAACAAGACAAAATAAAATTAGAATAAAAGCTAATAAGTTTTACTCGCATAAATTTAACAAATAAATTAATTGAAAATAGGTGCCCAACATTATCGATCTGTTTTAAAAATACTTGACTTTAATTTGTTTGTGTTTTAAATGTAGATTTTTTTAATTAAATATTATAAATACTTAATATGTTTATTGTTATCAATACAAGAAAAAACTTACGTACCTTATAAGAGCTGGTTATTGAAGTAAAAGATAATTTCATTCATAAAAACAACAAAATGTTGTGCCTCAAATTATTAAGCTTGTTTAAGTTAAATACAATTTACTTGGCTCTGAAAGCTCTATCAGTGATTTTATTAGAGCTATATTAATATTTGTCATTTAATTAAATTTATTTATTTACTTCCAATATTTTAGATTTATGTTAAATTATAATACTTTTATTCCTAAATAAAATTTTCCAATTGAGAATGTAGCAATACTAGCTACTGAACCTCTGACTGCTTAATTTGCTTCCTCAGTTTATGATAAATCCGCGTGCTAATTTATTTGCTTGCAATTAGCAACCTCATTTGCTTGTTTTATGTACGTTAGAAATACAAATTAAATGCTCGGCATCACACACTAAACAGATTTACTTATTGCTAAAAAATATTCATTAAAAAATAATGCAAATGTAGGCTGTTGTCAATTGATTTACTGGTTACATAGATTTACTTATTTTATTTCTCGCTTATAATATTCTAATATTTACCATACATTGAAATAGATAAATATTGATTAATATCATGATACATTAAGCGATTCTCTTAACCTCATTAGAATCGTCA
>JAPYZE010004604.1:0-41154 GCA_030522805.1 Leptomastidea abnormis
AATCCGGACAAAAAAAAATTTATAGCTAAAGGCAATACCTTTAAAACCTTTTTTGTCCGGAATAAAAATATTAAATATTAAAAAAGTTACAGAGGAAAGTAAAAAACTTTTAATCATGCCCCGGTCTCCCCTATATGTAGCCAACAACAAGCAGCCCACGCTGTTCATATAGATATAAAACACAGCCAACAGTGCTTACAGCTTCACCCTGACCTTTATACTTACGCTGCTGCTGTTACTACTATACATCGACTATACTCGCAAGCGCGTTTCAAAGAGAGAACGATCGTTACTGTCCTAGGAAGCTATTGTTTTCTATGGGAATTCGTTACACAAAGAAACTTGTATACATACACCTACTTGTAATTGTAGGGCTATAATTTTTTATTATCTTTGTTGCGAAATGTAAAAAAGATATAATATGGATTGATAAGTATAAATATTTTATTTGAGATGCTTAGATTTAGTTGGAGATGCTTTGCTATTCGTGTCAATGAACTAATCCAGGTGTATATCACCGAAGCATCGGAAAGTCTTGCTCGAGGTTCATTAATTATTACACCTTAATTATATCGAATAGCTGTAAAAAAAAAATTGAAGAAGATATCATATGATTTTTTTGGACCACGATCTTTCAACGCGTGACTAAGTAAGTGAATTAAATAAGCCAGCATTTTGAGTAATAGCACAGAATTAAAAAAAAAAAAAAAAGAAGGGAAAGAAAATGTACTTTCTCGCAAAAAGCTAGCCGGTAAACGAATACTAGAATCTCAAACTCATCAAAAACGATGGATCATAAGAAAAAATAATAATAATCGATCGAAATAAAAAACAGACTCTTTCACGCAAATCATCATTTTATATAAATCGTGCGCAAGCTATTCGCAGCGCCAAAATTCACGTATGTATTAGCAGCAGCAGCAGCAGCAGCATCAGCGTCTGAAATCAAACAAGTCAATTCCGGGCTTACCCTTCCTCTCTTTTTCTCGTGCTTTGCTTCCCCCTTGAAAGCAAGGATCGATTGCCAGATAAATATTCATGATAGCCAGGAATAGAGCATATATATAGTATAGGGGCCGGCCTATGATGGGATGATGCTGGGGTCTCTCGCCCACGCGCTTGCGAATACAATATATGTTCGACCCTTCCGCGCGCGATATATATACCCACTCGCTTATACGGCCTTATAGGTATTATATACCTACGTAGTACGTACTTTGGTGTACATAATATAACGGAGGAGCGAAGAAAGAGCAGCGTGCGATGCAGGATCGTTTGCTTGCTTGCTTGCTTGCTTGCTTAGAGTAGCCGTAGGGGATGCGCGTCCGTTGCAGTAACGCGGAAGAGCAGCATTACTATCCTTGCGCACAGTTTTTAGCTAAACTATCAAGTGTTCTCTCTCTCTCTCTCTCTCTTTTCCTTCTCTTTTTTTTCTTCTTCGCGACCTCTCTCTTCCTTTTAACTTTTTTTTTTATCTAAGCTGGCAATTAATGCAGGTTGAAAAAATTCAGCTCGAACTCGTCTGTCGGCACGCATTAGTTGTTATTTTAATAGGAGTGGAGGACCCCTCTCTCTTTCTCTCATCGTCTACCGCAATTAGGAATACTTTACTATACTCATCGCGCGCGGATATGTATTTCCCGTTCCGCGTGTGTCTCAATTTCTTTGCCATCTCTCCACACGCGCGCTCTTACTTTTTTGCCAAGCTTCCTTTTTTTGTCGGACAACGACGCGAGGATGTTGATCCACCGAACGGAGATGTACTTTATATAGCTACTGTAAGTTGTAGGAAAGGCTTATTTTTTCGGACGATTTCTGTTCCGGTCCCGGGAATAAGGTATGTATGACATAATGATTGCGAGATTGATGTCCCTGATGGATGGATGTATGCAGGGAGCGGACCGAGGAGGCCTGCTTTACATATACGAATTAGCGAGTAATTATAACTGTTTAACTGTTTTCATTATGAGTATATCTCGATCCGTTTTTTGTTCTTTTTTTTTCTCTTTCTTTCTCTTTTTTATTTTATTTTTTTCTCTTCTCATTCTTATATTTATCTTTTGCTAATGTCTTTATATTCCATGACTCTCGAAAATTTCTCATTCGTATACATTCGCTTATAGTATTTCCGCCAATTTCACTCGGTCAATATTATTCTTTCAGTTTTTTTGATATTTTAAATATACTTGATTTAACAAACGAGCCTTAAAACTGAAATGAGTCAGCTTTAGCAAAAATAATAATAAAAGTTATAGCAGTGACTCAGAATGAGAGATTTATAATTTTTCTTTTTTACATTTTAATTGTACGAAAATAAAAGTAGGAAGCAAAAAAAAAATAGATAAATAAAATATATAGGTATACATAAAAATGAATGAAAAGAAATCGAAAATAGAAGTTTAAAACTGAATAGATGTGACGGGATCACAAAATCGCGCGGGATGTTATTTATCAAAGTCAGTCAAAATAACGGCCAATAGACCAATATATAGCCTAGACAATACAAAAGCCTAGAATCCACTGCCCCCAAAAAATCTCAAGCAAAAAAGCAGCACCAATCAATCTGATAACCAGACATTCGCGCAAGCAGCAGTAGCGTAGGAAGTTACGAGGCACACGAAATTTTGCCGAGCGGGAGTTTATAGGAGGTGAAAAAATATAAAGAAGCAAGGCGAAACCGGCCGTAGTGATTTCGCAAGCTTAACGAAGTACAGGTAGTTCCCCGCTTGTCTTTTGCCGCGATCGCGTTCGCCTGTCCGTATCAGCAGGTGACCCTCGTGATTTAGGTAGTTTTACTTGAACTTTTTCACAAGGTTTAGAAGTTTCTTTAGTTTGATGATTTCAGAATTACCTACATGTATCCAATTCTTTTTATTTCTAGCTTTAAGAAATTATGATAGTTTGGAAATTATAGTCAACTGTTTAGTTGCTCTTTTAAAAGATTGTATATGATTGATAGCGTTGTAAGTTTTTAATTAATTAATTGTACAGTAAACAAAGTGTAATTTTAAATGCTTACGAAACAATAACTATATTTGTTGAAAATTTGTAATTTTTACAAAATAATTTACATGAAAATCTAAACAGAGTATGTCTATGATTATGTGATTTGGCGATACACTTTCATAAAACTCGTTATTATAAATTACATTCAATCTGAATATAATCGCGCTTGTTCATTGAACTCAGCAAGTCAATCAAATTCTTTCAGGTATATCAAAGTCAGATCACGTATGCAATCACGTTGAGAAAAGATAATAATGGAGGGGGGAGGGGTATATAATATATATAAGCTAGACATATTCAGCACGTGGCATTAATCAATCGACTTGTAGGAGAACTCGAGAATATATTGATCGATCGCTCGAATTTATACTTCGTTAAATTTTTTTTTCGGAAATGCAGTTCGCCACCTACGCTAATAACGTTATAATATAGCTCTGGGTATACAAACTAACTCGAGTTTTATATACCTGCCCATTAAGGAGAACAGGTCATTTAGTAATCAACGACTCATGCTAGCTATAGCTATGAAGCTTTTCAAACAAAGACTTTCTCTCTCTCTCTCTCTCTCTCTCTCATATCTAGTCCAGCCTAGTGCCGCACGATCGTAAAAATTACAAAGCTGTCCGTCACTTTCGCGCAAAAACCGTCCAGAGATAAAGAAATGAAGAAAGAAAAAAAGTGAGGTGAGAGAGAGAGAGAGAGATAGATATAATCGTAGGTAGAGCGTCAATAGACAGATCGTGTATCTTACCATTTCTCGCCTGAGTATGGCAAGCTGAGTGTCGAGGGTGGTGAGCTGACGTCCGGGCGGCGAGGGTCGCGCCGAGCCCTGACTTGACAGCGAACTCGTAGAGCTCGGCGTCTTGGATGAACGTTGATGCTGCTGCGGCTGGCTGGTTTTACTGGTGGACTGAGCGGGCGGCGGTGGTGCGGAATGCTCGATGAGGCTGGTCGGCGAAGAGGACAGGCCCGCGCCGTTGAGGTTGAAACCGCTGAGGCTGCGTGGCAGTGGAGGCAGGCCCTGCAGCGACGACATCGCTATCCTCTCGATTATGCTGCAAGAGAGCAAAAAGATGATGTTGAGCTTGCTTTAGGATTAGGAGGCTTTTAGAATTCTGTACTGCTAGCGAGATTTTCTTT
The DNA here is from genome assembly GCA_030522805.1 of Leptomastidea abnormis. Classification (NCBI taxonomy): domain Eukaryota; kingdom Metazoa; phylum Arthropoda; class Insecta; order Hymenoptera; family Encyrtidae; genus Leptomastidea; species Leptomastidea abnormis. The sequence continues at coordinate 4,147 of JAPYZE010004604.1, forward strand.
TTGCATTAAACTCGCGCTTTCGCGGACTATACTCGTTCCTTCGTACAACGGTCGATGCGCTTTATTTCGCTTTCGTCATCGAGGCTGCTCTGTGGCGATGTACTATAAGCTATTATTTGCGGCTAGAAGCAACAAAGACGAATTCTTTCTTACGTTTTTTACTTTTCTTTTTTTTTCTAACCCCCCCCCCCCTCACTCCTCTTTTTTATGATTGTTTGCAAAGAAGAAGTACTGCGATGTCTTTGTTTTATAAGACATTGTCCATGATTAAATTAAATTTATTCCATGCCTCGCGCGCGCGCGCGCGCAGTTGTACCAAGGCACAAAGAATTTGAAACGATGTAAATGAGTTGAAAAATATGTGACTTTTTTTTTACCGAACAAATTTAATTCATTGTTGTCTAATAAGATTTCTAATACTTTGTTTATAAAGATTATACATGAATTTTTTATGACCTGATAAGTTTGTAAAAACATTGTAAAATGTTTAAAATATTAATCATTTTATATTAATATAAGTAACATAAAGCGCAATGACCTAATAAAATCATACGTATTTTGATACCATCTAAAAAAAAGGTCAATTGAATAGTCAACATATTACAAGCTATCGCTTTCTTTTTTATTCCAATAAAATGTTAAATTATATATATTTGCGGAAATGTTTAGTAATTTACATTACATAAAGTTTCAAGCAATTTTCAAATAATTATATCTTCTTAAATTAAGATACAAAAATAAAAGAAAAAAAAGTTAAGTAAAAATAAATCCTCGTACCACAATATTGTTACTTCCGCGATAAAACCACAAAAATTTTTTTGAACCTTTACTCAATGCATACACATATATACCAAGAAATCTTATACACAAGGAAAACCACACACCTCTTATTTTTCTGTGCACTTATTCCGTGTAATAAAAACCAACTAGTTGAAAACATTACTGTTTATTCAAAGAAATAAAAATATAAAAAGATTTCTTTCACTTCTATTTATTTTTCTTTTTCAAACCTTGTAAGACAGTAAAATCTTGCTTAAACATTTTTTTGTTTTCAATATGTTGATGTAGTATCCATATATTAATTAATTAGCTGATTATAGATAAAATAATAAATATAAAATTCATTTAATTATAAAACCATTAAAGTAATAAAATAATCTTCATGTTAAAAACAGAAAGAGAGACATTAAGAACGTAGTAAAATATCAAATGTACAAAGTTAAACAAAAAAATTGAAGTTTAACGATTAAAAACCCATTAAAAGTCATTTACCTTCACTTTTCTATAGCGCATACATAAGTATGCAGTCATAACACACAAGAAGAGAAAAGAAAAAATCTAGCATCGAATGAAAACTCGCTTACCGTTGAATAATGAGCATTTCACAGTAAATATACAAACAAACACACACATTCACACACACAAAGACAGAAAGAGAAATAGTCATACACCGCATATATAGACACAGAAAAGTGCGCGTACTTATACAGTGAAATTCATTTATGCTCCAAAAGCCCAGTGAAAGAGAAAAAGGTCTCGTGCTCCCAGTTAGTCGCGCTCGCGAGATCTAGAGAGAGAGAGAGAAAAAGAGAGTCTCGCGGCGAATTAAAAGACACGCGCGCACAGACGGCATATATATATTATGTATAAGAGAGGACAAGAGAGCACGAGAGCTAGCGCAGAGAGATACTTATACACCTTGGGTTATATCTTTAACCATACCTATGCACTGCAGCGGTGCAACTTCCTTCCCAGCTCACCCAACTCCCTTTCCCTCTCCTTCCTCCCCCCTCCTCTCATTCTCTCTCTTTCTCTCTTGATCAAGCAAAAAGCAGCCCGCGCCTCCTAGGCCGTGCGCCGCGATTTTCCCACGAAACATAAACAAAGAGACTCGCGCGCATGCTGCTGCTGCTACAGCTAGAGTCTTTACCTCTTGCTCTTTTCACCCCCCCCCCCCTCTCTCTAACCCCCCTGTCATTTCCTTCGCACACGTGCTCGTACCTATGTACAGAGTATAGGTATAGCTCGCGGTCTCGGAGCTCGCTGCCCCTGCTCTTGCTGCATTTAATCGCTCCTCGCGGCTCGCGGGCGAAAGTCGGCTCGCTCGCGCCCTCCAAGAGAGCGCGAGTAAGAAAGAGAGAGAGAGAGAGAGAGAAATAAAGAGAGAAGGGATGGAGGGGAGAGTTAGATATATCCCCTTCTCCCGTACCTGGAAAAATCGAGGTCACCGAACTCCAGTTGGCTCTGGGTTTCCCTCTCGTCCTCCTCTTCTTCTTCTTCTTCTTCTTCTTCTTCATCCAGCTTCGTAGAGCAGCTGAGTCGTGGCGGATCGTGGCGCGCAGAGCCGTTGACGAGGATCATCGGCTCCTCGGTATCGGTCGCAGGTAGGGTTATCTTCGTCGAGGAGTACCGCACCCCGGCCTCCAGCCAGTCCTGGCGTTTAATGTTGTCGGTCTCCTCGGCAAGTTGCTGCTGTTGTTGTTTTGTTGTCTCGATCTCGTCGATTACCACGACGGTCGCGCCAGCAGTTTGATGAGCTGCAGCAGCCGATTTAACTTTGCTTTTAGCCACTTCTTTAACCCTTTGCTGCTCGGAATCCTCATCTTTAAACGAGACGTTTAGCGCCTTCTTGCGCTTCCGTTCCGCGCTACCATCCACCACCGGCTTCGTCGAATAATGATTATGATGATGATCTCGAGTTGGGCCATCACAGGTATCCTTCTCGTTACCGATTCCGTTTCTAGTGTTGCTATAGATGTTATTATTGTTGTTGTTGTTGTTGTTGTTGTTATTCTGAATTTCATCTTGCTCCTCCTTTCTCCTGGATGCATCTTGAGCAGTCTTAGCTGCCTCGGGGGCGGCATCACTGTGACGATCCTTGGAGATGGACCTGCGCTTCTCCTCCTTGTTCGATTCCGTGGCTGTCCTGCGATTATTCTGCTGATCCGCCGGCCTGGCGAGATGGCTGGACTCGTAGATAATCGTCCTGCCACTGGTAGCCGGAGGAGTAGAAGCAGCAGCCTCTTTGACGGATGGAATCGGTGGCGGTGGTTGCTGCGGGGGTGGTGGCAGCAGCAGCTGCTGCTGCTGCTGCCTGGGATGCTCCTCGAGCCGCCAGGGCCTCTGGTTGGGCGGCGGAGGTGCCTGCCGGGTCGGGCAGGGCGGCCGGGGCGACTTTTTCAGGGCCTCCGCGACGATCTGGCGGCTCGGCCGGGGCGGCACCGGGGGCGGGTGCGCCCGCTGCGAGGCCGCCAGCTGCATGCTCCGGAGCTGCGTCAGCTTATTACCGGGTCCTACCGGGCTTTTTGTATACTGGGGAATATTTTTAATGAGTACCCGACGGCTTCCAGCGTGTCTTACCAAGCGAGGATAGATTGGTCCCTGCAATCGATGAGTCGCGGAGGAATAATACTGGTGAAAGTCTTAGTGGTCCTCCGGTACGGATAAGCCACTATCCAGATCATCGGACTCGATTAGCGGAGCAAACTTTTTATTTTCGCTGCTTTGTTATTGACTAGTTGTAAGGTGTAGTCATTGGTGTTATTATTATTATTATTATTGTTAGTATTGAGGATCACATTGATCCGAGATTTAGATTTTGCCTCTTTTGATTGGTCAATAAATTTGCTCTTGCTAGTTTAGCCTTGAAAATGGGTATCGCTATATATAATAGAACTTCTTTTCACTCCAGCTACAGTTTCTCGATTTGCACACTCTTTATTACACGCTTTGTTAAAGTCGATCCTCGGACTTTCACTGATTTGTAAAATTATTTTTATGATAACTCGTAAAATTCGTCTTCTCGCATTCATACACAAACACACTGTGCAGAACAATTCTTAGGTTATTTAACAAAGGGCTTAGTATCAATTATTATCGTTAAGCTTTTGTCTTCTTCTAACAACGTTTTAACGGTAGAGTAAGCAGCATCGAGAGTATAATATAGCTCTAGCTAGAGTACACTTGTAATTTTAGGCATCCGCGTCCTGTGAGTTGTTGCACGCAATCACTTTAGCACACTGAGGCAAGAAGAAACTATAATATACACATTGTATTCACAATTTCACTAATTTGCATTTTTCAAACAGCTTCACGGTTTGTAATATACCTACATATATCGTAACTCTTCCTTTTGGCTTTTGGCACGGATATATGTACATCGACGTTGAAAAAGGAAAGCAGCAAGATATGTATTATTCTTAATGGCAATTGCGTTCGCGGGCAATATAGTTTCAAGTTATCTCTGTCAAGAGAATCTTTTTTTTCTTTCTGTCTTTCTCTCTTGTTGTGTATATCAAAAGAAAGTGCGATATGCTCGAAACTCTTCTTGTCTATTAGGCTCGCGCGACCGCGACCTTATTTTCCAGCGTCTCTTCTTCGAATGGATTTAGATGTTGAAGATAAGCTGAACGAACATAAAGATTTTGATCGATCGGTCAGCTATGTCTTTTTCTTTTTCTTCGAGTCCAAATATACAGCGGCTAGGTTTTGACCGAATTTTACTTTTCAACTTATTCTTTTTACAAGGTAGAAAATTACCGAAGAGCAGAAAAGTTAAAAAAAAAAAAAAAATGAATCAACTGAAACCTCGAAGAAGGAGGTAGTGTTTATTCTGTGTTGCTCGCGGTATTCGGTCAATAATCGCCCGCACCTCTTACTACTCTTGCGCATATAAATTTTGTGGACTCGAAATCCATCCAGAAAATGTATAACACTAGCCAGTGTATTATGTCTTTCGTTTGCTCATCATTAGCATCGAGTGTTAAAACTACTGCTGACTCGTTGGCTATGCATCCAACTTTGCCCCTTGACTTTTAACTGCGTCTCGGAGGTAAAAATACGGTGTAAAAGAGCGTGAGCCAGCAAAATTAGATATTTTTGTGGTAAGGTAATGACAAGGTATCAGTATATATGTATCAATAGAATTGTAATAAGCGCGAAGAGGAGGAACACCGGTAGGTATATTAGAGAGAGAGAGAGAGAGAAGTAAGGCTGCTCGCGACTTCCGTTCGTTTCTGCTTGGCCGATCTGCCGGCTCGCCAAAACCGGTTGCCCCTCCTCCTCTTTCTTCTTTTCCTCCTCCGCAATCTCTCGCGCTATGGTGGACTCGGCGATAGAAAGAGGCTCGTACCCTCGCGCGGCTTTTCTTCTTCCTCCTCCTCCTCCTCCTTCTCTCGCTGATCTTGCTGTGCTCCGTGGGCAAGATGATAATAATGATAATCTGTTACGTAAAAATCATATTTGAGTTGGAGAGTTGAAAAACAAGCATCACCACTTGATGATGATGATGATGATGATGATGAAGAAGAAAAGCGTTCGGTACTTTCCAGAGGACCCGCGAACGAATTCCACTTGCGGTTTACAACTGCCTCTCTTTTTCTCCGTACCAAACCGTACTACTACTCGATACTGCTAACCGCTACAACTGTCACCAGTAAAAATTTTCACTTTTCTTTTTTTTAACATCGATTTGCAGTTCTTATGTTTAAGATTACTTGAGCCTACTTGAGGGGCTCGAGTGTGAATATTTTACGAAACGCTAAGAAATCATGTTTTTGTCGGTTTTTTGTCTAACACGTCACAAGAAACACATATTTTCTTATCAAACTTATATAACGTCAATCCACGACAATATAGTCAAGCTGCTCATCGTAACATGACGTATATTTAATAAATATAAATTGTCTCTCTGTCCAATCTACCGATTATAATAAACCGTATAACAACGATCCGACACAACTTTATTTGAAGAGCAACAGCGATATTATAGTTTATGTAAGTTAAGTAAACTTGCTCGCAGCTGACAGAGTCTGTGGTTGCATCCGTTTCACAAATCACAATTGCGCCTATTTACCCAATAGGTATATGACACTCCAAGGAAGAAAACACGGACGAAGAGAAGAACAACAAAGAAAGAAAAAAAGAAGAATAATAGAAGAAAAAAAATTGTAAAGCGTGCGTAATATACCAGCTATAGTTATAAAGCTCAGTAGTTTAGCAATTGCACGAGTTAAAAACTTGTCCTTGTGCACACTGTGTGTATGTACGTGTGTATATATACGAGAGCACGAACGAGCAAACGTCACGTTACTGCTCTCAGCTTGGACGTCGTCCTCGACCTATCCACAATCTTCGAGCGCATCTTAAAACGTCAAAATTATCCTTCTTCTCTTCGTTATATTAGCCGCACTTTCACTTCGTTCTCGCACACTATTTGTCAGACACTGCACTACAATAATAATCAAAATAAGCGGTGGTAGTGGTGGATAATCATCGGCTGACGATATACTCATCGTAATCGGCCGCCTCCGCCGCCACCGCTGTCCTCGTGGTCAATACCGTGACGGACGGATCCGAGTTTGGCACGTTGACTGCTGCTGCTGCTGGCATTGCTTGATTATACTGTGTACATATTATACAGACAAACACACTATCACACACCGAGTATTACAGACCGAGCGTGACGCCCGTTGCCTTGGACTCTCTGCTGCTGCTGCTACTGCCATACGAGTTGGACACGTTATAGACAAGGATTTGTAATTGCTTTGCTAGCTAGTCCAATACCACTACTGCGCGTACGCATTTATATCTCTGCATGTGTACGTATATCCTGATCTTGCCTTGAAACGTCAAGCCGCGAAAGTTCAAGCTGCGTTAATTAGCCTGCAGCAGCAGCAACAGCTGTCTATCCCGGGACTACTATAATATACCAATATCATTCCAGCTTTTCTATGTCGAGGATGCCAATGGTATATTTGATGTGGTTGTGGAAGAGCAATCAAAAATTGAGAAGTTGTGAACGTTCTGCTTCTAGATCTCTCGATGTTTATTTTTATTCTCGGCAATTCTTGGTAAAAAGTAAGTCACGAATCAAATATCACAAAGAATCGGAAGTTAGCAATGATTTTTTAATTGTTGAATTTAGTCAGGTATACGTGACGAGAACTTTTCAATGCTTGGGCTTCGTTGAAATGCATAGTTGGCTTTTGTTTCCTTTCGTCGTCGTGTCAGTCCCTTATTCTTATACGCGAAAGACAGTATCACGCGAAGGGGGAGAGCCCACCGCAAAAAAGGGAAAACCTGCAATTTTCATGGATTTCAACGAGAAAAAGCCTTTTAAATATAGAGACCACAGAGGCAGGGTATTTCCTCGAGGAGCCAAGAGTAGAATAAATACATCAAGGGGGTCGTTTTGTATGTAATACCAAGACGACAGCCTCCTGTCATCGGGAGCTGCTCCCTCGAATCCGTATAACGAATCACTCGTCGTCACCTTAAGACTGCTTGCTACGAACGATGTGTAGGCTGATTAATTCTCAGAAGTAGCTTATTCTATGATGAGCGCCGTAAAAAGTCAGGACCCGTGATTTCGAGAGATAATAGCGAATATAAATCCGCAGGCCGATTTTCATGATCGATCACTTGCCGCTGTCGATCTCTCACCTTACCTCACGCTGTGTATGTATACATATATGTATATATGTATAGTCCGGACAAAGATCTAATAAATCCTAATAACAAGTCAGCTTAATATCACTTGCTAACTGCTGCTGCTCCTTTTCTCGGAATAACTTTCTGCAATATAATAATAACACTCATCTATCGGTTTTATTCCAACCAATTTTTTATCAACTTAAAATACACCTGGGTCTGTATAACAATCTTATCCTCTGCGATTAGATACAGATATAAACTAATAATTGATCATCGACACATTAGAAACTTGCACGCTTCAGATAGTATATACGATATGTCTCTGAGCACGCAAATAAGAAGACACATCGAGCATCTTTCTCTTCGCTGCTCTTCTCTCGACCAGGCAGATTTCTTCGATGCAGCTTATAGAGCGCGCCAAACTCTCTACCGCCGCAGCCACCGTTTCCCTTTGTTCACGTCCGCGTGCTCCGATCCGGCTGTTATTTTGTGGATCCTCTTCTGCAAAGATTCGGGTACCAGCTAGCTAGCCGTCTTCTCTTTTCTTCCCCGCGAGTAAAATGTATTGGAGAAGCGATATAACTCCAGGAGGAAGCGAATTTCTGGAGCGCAAAGTAAAACCGAGTCGGCTCGGATGTATGTTATATACCTATAGATCGGTGCGCGTCGTCGTCGTCGTCGTCGTTGGACGTACGGTCTCGCTTCTCGGAGCGAACGCCACGGACTAAACTCACTCGCTGGCTCATACTCTCTCGCGCTTTGCCTTCTCTTTCTTCCTCTCTCGCTCTTACGGTCCCTCTCTCTCTTACTCTTTCTCTCTTCTCGCGCGTACATCGCGGCAGGGGTCGGTCGACGGCACACTATATACTTAACGTCGAGAGAGAAAGAGAGAACTCTGTAGCGGCAACAGCAGCAGCATTATATATATCCTCTCGCTCGACTAGTTCGATCGCTTGCTATGTATACCTATACCTATATACACACTCTGCCGAGTAGAGGCCACGTGACGCCCGGGATCGTGGCGGAGCAGGCGGCATCGAACATCAGGTAGTTGTTGTTGGCCGCTTGGAGAACGCCACAGTATATAGGTACCTACACGCCAAGATATAGGTACTCTAACTCTACAACTATATATACGTGCATGCTTGATCGTATACCTATATACGAGTATTTTCTGCATGTGTGCGTGCAGCCCGCTCTCTCGTGTGTACGCGAGCGCGAGATCGGCCGTTCTCCAAAGTCGCCCGACCAGCTAACAGAGACGGAGTTACGCATATATACTCCCTCTCTCTCTCTCTCCCTCTCATTCTTTCTCTCTCCTCTCTGTGTGTTTGTATTTTATATATAGCTATATAGATAAGATGCCTGGACCGAGCGGAATCGGATGACGAGCGATCAGTGTGTACCTACCACTTTTCTCATGTGTACATGTGTGCGTGTTGATACAGATGTGCAACGGCACGTAGAGAGCCCTCGGTTTTTGCGCTTGTTATGCTTGAAATCGCTCGTTTGTTCTTTTGCTCTATGTCATGCTGATCTAGCCGAGCTGGGCTGACCAAAGGATATAATATCTCGGTGCAGCCTGCGTGTATTATATCCGTGTATATATATGTATGTAGTAGACGTGTAGTAGTCGTGATTTTGCTATGTTCTCATGCGCAGCTCATCGTAATTTTGTATCTCGAATATCTCGATCCAGTACCTATATATGTATATCGTAATTTGCGTTGCTACTCGTATCAATACGCGAATAACCTTTAGAAATTCAGCAGTAGCCGCCAGTAGGTACATTGTTTTGTTTCTCTAACAAAACTGAATGTACGGCTTATCTCGTGATTATACTAGATTATACTTAATTATATATACGTATGATCAATGTTTCAATTACGTTATCGGTTATTAAAATATGTTAATGTCGATAATTTTTTTTTGTTTTCTCAATTATCAAGATATACATCGTGATCCGTGAAAATTATGTAAGCTTATTAATTATTGGTTTTAAATCTGTATTAATTTGTCGGAGATTTATGATATTCCATTATGCGATTTTAAAAAAATAAAATAATAGTTGATGATTATGTAGCAATGAATGATTATCACTTTTTTACATGTACAATTTTTACAGAATATTTATTATCCTAAAAATTATAGAAAGGCTTTAGAGTCCTTATAAATAAATAAATATAAAAAAGAAAAATATTTTCCAATGCATCGGAGATTAAAAGACGCTTTGAAAAAAAGGCAGAGGGGATAATAGATGGATTAACGAATAAAGATGTTAAATAAAGATGAAACGAATATGAGAGCCATGTATGAAGCAGGAAGAAAGTCGAGAAAGAAATACGAGGAGACGGATACAAATGAGGAACAAAATAATAAACGAAGAGAAATAAAGAGAGAGAGAGAGAGAGAGAGAGATACACATAAGAATTGTGCATTGAGAACACAAGAACCTCCAGACTAAGGCATTTGCATAATTTCTAACAGATACGCAGCTGCTGCTGCTGCTATTGTATAGCTGCTAAAAGAAAAAGGAAAATTTTACCGTAATTCAAACAATGTTAACAATTTTATTATTAATATTGTTTCCTTTATGCGATAGAGATAATTTTAAGCATGTCGTAATAACAGTAATTACGGAATTACACCGAAAGATGATCTCGCTTATTACATTATCAGCCTGCTGGAAAAATATTTAAAACTGTATTTTCTGAAATATACATGTGTGTATGTTTCTATACGTCGATTCGTTGAAAATTACACGACCTGTGTCTAATGAGTTCATATACACAAGCCTCGTGAATATAGGTAAATTACACCCGGATAACGTAAAAATGCCTTAAATGCTAATTTAAAAATAATTAAAATTTTTTTTCAGAGAAAGAAAAATGAAGACATTCTTGATTTAGTAATACATACATCTATAAAGCATATCATACGTACAAGTAGTAGTAGTAGTGTATCCGCAAATAGATACAACCTTAAAGGTCAAATCTGCAGTATAGACGTATTATTGAGCTAATCTATTCTACTTTACTATCTGCATAAACGAATATACACGTATTTTTAGCGATGGATGCAAATGAAAATCGATGAAAATACTCAATTAACGATGACTATATTATAAATTATTCATTAAGTACCATCATTTATTTTCTCTTCAGCAATAATCTGTTTAAATGTTTTTTTTTTTGGCTGATAAGCCACAACTATCTAAATATCATCGAATGTATTATGGTAATGAGGTATTTATTACTACCAACAATTTTATTCACTATAGTTTTATATTGTGCAGTATTTTTAATTTGTTATTTTTATAAATACTAATTTAAATAAGATTATTGGTCGATGATTTACGATGGGAAGTTGTAACGATCAGCTCAATTTTTGAACGAACAAATTAATCAATTACTCTGGAAGTAGGCTAAAAGTTTATTAAAAGAATTAACTCAAGCTCCTCACTTCATTATTATCATTTAAAAATCATATCTCTAATTGGTTATCAATTATTACAAATACCTACAATTTTTTAAAATAAAAATCTTAAATATTGCGATAAAAAATGTAATTAATTTTTAAGAAATTAGCTTAACAAATAATCCATTAAAAAAAAAAAAAAAAAAAAAAAAAAAAAAAAAAAAAAAAAAAAAAAAAAAAAAAAAAAAACAAAAACAAAAAAACAAAAAACCACAAGCCCCCACACACACACCCAAAGTTCGACTTATTCAAGTCAATGAAATAATCGACTGAAAAACTCTGCTGCGACGCAGTCGCCGCATCTTGTTTCACACCTAATCTTAGCGCGTAAAAATTCCAAGAGAGTTGAACTCACGCTTCGTAAAATACGCCAACAATAATTCATCGCTAAAATATTCAAACAAAAGCGAATAAAAGAAAAAAGTGCTCGCGAAGACGAGCCTAGAGCAACAACGTCAATACAAGTTCCTTCACAGAAGCATTCAACCATAGCAATAGAGAGACTGTATCTATATCTTCCTTCTATCGCTATCGTTCGCACTTTTGTATGTGCGGTTGAGCATAAAACCAGAAAGAAAATGGGAGAAAAAGAAAGAAAAAAGTATCGGCATCGCTGCTTTTTTTGTTGTTGCCAAGTACGGATCACACTCGCGATAATGAAGGCGCGGAAAAGAGAAGGGGAGTAATAACCTGCTCTCTTTTTCTCGCGGTTCCGTATATACAGATATATATTTTTCTACAACTTTTTTTTTTCCTCGCCTATTTCACGCGGGATCACGACTGCGGTATAAAAATACGCGATTATTATATATACCAACAACTCGCGACGTAGCCTAAGGGGTCTCTGTACCTATATATACTATAGTGCAATCGGCAGCCACGAACACGTCTGGCTTTTCTAACATTCGCTCTTTTTTTTTCTCTTTTTCTTTTCTTTTGTATACACCGGATTTTCCTTGGCTGCAGCCTACATGTAATATAATTACGGCTGTCGATTTAAACTCTCGAAAGAAAGTGTGAAAAAATGAGCATATTTCTCTGTACGTGACTGAATTTTACGAGGTAGTGTGTGTGTACGAGTGTATGTATATAGGATAGAAAGAGAGAGAGAGAGAGAGAGGGAGAGAGAGAGCTAACTCATAAAGCCAACTGGAGCGCGCGCAAATTTAGGTGCTAAGAGTCGTTTCATAATCCTTGCACACACACGTGCGAGAAAGAGAGAGAGCGAGAGAGCTGTAATTAACCAATTTGCGACCGACGTGAGAGAAGAGAGATGCTTATCGATCTTAATTCAAAGCGTCCATGTAGTTTAACAGGTTGATAAAAAATAATGATCGAAAGACACTTTCGATTTCGCGTAGGTACCTAGTAGGTATACGGTAGTCGTGAAAATAAAGCTGATGCTTTCGCAACCCCGGAAAATGTCGTCGAACTAGATTTACCAAGCGTGTACAAAATAAAAAAAAAAAAAAAAAAGATAATTGGGTGTAACAAATTTGCATTTTCGCGCACGAAATTAAATCAAACACGGTATCCCAAGTCTCGTCGATCTTCGAGTATATCGAAAATTGAATTTAAACGAAAAAGGATAAGCGCCTTTACATGATATAAACCGCAAGAATCTACCATATAGAGGTACCTACGTACATACGTTGAAAATCTGAAACGTGGCAAGCGTTGGTAATATCTTAGAAAGATTTTTACCCAACCACCCGCTGATTACCACGAAAATAATTAATTCATCGTTGCAAACTGACTGCTTCTGTTTACTGTACCAATAAAGAAAAAAAAAATGAGAAGAAAGAAAGAAACCGTCGCGTCGCGCCCAGCAGTCTACGGATAATTGACAATTTATTCGTAAATCGTGACTGGATTTTTTTTGTTGTATGCAGTCTCAGTCGTTATTGGGTGTGTACGCATATACCTACATACTACACCAGAACGCGAATATTGCAAAATCGAACGATGAAAATACGACGTGGGCGCTGGCTGACTGGCTGGTTGGTTATCATTAATCCAATGCGAAAAAAATCGATCTCCCCTTACGTTCTCACGATGACGAGTGCTGGTTTGATTTACCAAAGATTATCATTTCTTAAAGAGAACTCGTGGACATGTAATGCCTGTCAATGATTCTTGGGCTTGTCGTTAAATTTTCCTTTATACTTTGATTCAAAGTGTCTGACAGTTACGATCTGAACAAAATTAAATATCCTTTTTTTGTACTTTGAGATTGATAAATCATAATCATTTGATTATTTCCAAAAAAAAATAAAAATTTGAAATCGTGATGAATTAATCAAACTTTAAATTTTTACTATTTTTATTTCTAAAAAGAACATTTCTTTTGCATCTAATGAATGTCAAGTTTCATTATTTAAAACGATAGGTACTCGAGTACCTATTAGATTCAAATAAATCAACAAGAAATACATAAATTTTTCATATAAAAGAAAATGTACCCAAATATTGTCTGAACGTACACGTCATTATCTACTGACTAACACTCATAATTTAAATCTCTACCTTCATTTTTTCTTCAAATTTTCTTTAAAAAAAAAAAAAAAAAAAAAAAAATAAAAAAAAAAAAAAAAAAAAAAAAAAAAAAAAAAAAAAAAAAAATCAGGTAGACTTATTAACATATATCTCAAAAAGTTCATAATTCAGATTATGCAAGATAAGTCGATCAATAGATCGATCGATAGAGGCAAAAAAAAAGAAACAAAAATTTCCAAGTATAAAAAGCCAAAGCTGTATGTATGCATTAGGCAGTCGTTACATCAGTTTACTTGCTTCCATGGGCATATATATATGGAGTCATATATATATATTAAAAATTTCAAAAGCTGTTTTCCATAGCGCAAATGATTAATAGCTAGAGCGTATATAGAGAGCGGAGAGGCTGCACACACCGGCTCCTGCTGCTGCTGGCGGTATATAGGTACCTAGAAGGCGCATAGAGTGGAATTCGCGGCACGTCGACTCGTTTCGCTCTCAAATATCTTTCACCGGCAGGCAGTCAAGCAGGCAGGCAGGTAAGTGTACATACAGAGATACTATACGCCGACGGCATTGCTACGAGACGGAGACCATGGCATCCCTCTCGTCATCAGGCTTCTCTCCTCGTAGTTGTCGTTGTCGCGGCGTGTAACGACGTCATTAGCCGGTCTTACATGCAGGATAGGAGAAGTAAGAGGAGGTGGAGAGCGATATACACACACATAAACTCACTCGTCCAGTCATGGTCAGCTCTCTTCCTTTCTCGAAAACACACAAAGCTCTCACTCAACTCGCGGGGTTGTCCGCGAGACGCAGTAGTAGCAGCGAAAGCAGGATAAAAAATTTTTTCGCGTCTTGTCTCGTGGAAGGCTTAGCCGCTGCATAAAGCCGGCGTGTCTTTATCTGTATATATAAGTACGTAGTCTTAGAGGTATACGAGAGCTGACTCGATCTCTCTAGTTGCGCAAGACTGTACCGCAGCGCGCCGAGAGTCGAAGGATCAGACACCGCGGGCAAGGGGGAGATGAAAGGCGGGGGAGCTGGGGTCCCTCTTTCGCCAGCATCACTGTATAACTAAAACTGCAGCAGCAGCAGCTAAGAGCTATAATAGCAAAGTCGGTACGGCTTTGTGGCTGAGAGATATATATCGGCATTCTCTCGTGGGCCATAATATCTTTGGTACTGTATTCGCCAATTCCAGCTATAGGTACTAGTACACCGTCGAGGCCAGAGTTCACCGAGTGAACGTCGTACAGTCCGCTCGACTGTATATTTATGCTGCCGCTACTACCTCTATCCCTCATCCTATATACCTATCAAAGATAAACTCATATGTGTGTATAGGTAGCTTAGGGTATAATATATAATAACGCGTGGTGTGCTGAATGGATATTATATGAAGCGCTGAAAAGCCCAAGACGTATATTTGATGGGGCTGCTCTGCTGCTTCGTCTGTGGAGTGCAGCGTTGACCTATGTTATACTGCTGCATATACTATACTTGCACGCGAGATTCTACTCTTTCTCTCTATACCTACATGTGAGAGCTGCGCTTTTCGATGCTGGTGGCCCTACTCTCTAATGATTGCTCTCTCTCTCTCTTTCTCTCTCGCTTTGCCACTTTCTCCGATCGTCGTCTAGTTTTTTTGCCTTTGATTATTTTTACATGTCGTTACTATTGCTGTAGTCAACCAGTTAGTGCTTACTTTTTTGCAATCCTGGAAATAATCAGGAAAAAAATCGCAAGCTTCTTGCGGCTTCTGCTCTGATGTAAGTTCACCAAAAAAAAAAAGCAGGCTCGTTATTCAAATTTTCTGATTAAAATAAATAAAAGAAAAAATAAATAAATAAAAAAAGGAAACTCAAAATAATTATCGTTCATTAATTATGGATTATAAGAAGGAAGGGACATATAGGCAAGGAAGTATTGCTTGCTAAAAACATCACGACATCCTCGGTACAAGATAACAGTTTGGAGCCGCTAGCGCTGATTGCCTGTTGTGTGACAATTGTCCGTGCTTATAAGGAGTATAGTTAAGCGTATAGTTCTCTATATATAAGCTTGGAACTAGAGTTCCTTTGTCGGAGACGGACGATAAATTTCAAGCTCTCTCTCTCTCTCTCTCTCTCTCTCTCTCTCTCTCTCTCTCTCTCTAATAGACATAACAGCGTCGAGGGAATCACGCGCTTGGACAATGGACGTATATGTACTATATAATGCGCCCACCACACGTATATTAAAAGGCGCAGGTATATAGAGAAAGAGAAAAGAAACGGATATTAGAATTGTGAGGACAGTATAGTGTGTGTGTGTGTGATATACCTATATCCGAATGGCTGTATTAGGTATGTTATAGTCTACGTGCTCCTAATTACGACGCTTACGACTATGACGACGCACACTGATTGCGCAAGCTTAGAGGGTCAGGATTTATTTTTTACGGAGAGTAGAAAAAATATTCTAACTTTATGACCTCCTGCCTTTCTTTCTTTCTTTCTTATTTTTACATAAATTTTTATGTATATATACACGGCTTTGTTTAAGAATTTTATCTATTTTATGGACAATTACACTTTAACGACGAAAATATCGTGCTATATAAAGGATGAAGGAGATGTTGAAGCTTAGACACGGAAATACTAGTTCGGGCATTGCTTTAAAATGTAGAACTTTCTCAAATTACCGTAGCTTGTATGTAGGTACCCGACAAAGATCCAAATTTGATTTATTCTGTATTCATTTAATGGACTGTACTAAAAGCTATTTATCTTTATCGGTTTAAATTAGGATTTTCACTACCAAAAATTTCGTTCCAATTGTTCAAATCTTAATTTATTTTAGTTTTTTTTTTAATTATTATTACTTTTGAAAAAGTACATTAAAGCTTTTAAAAAGAAAATTATCATTACAATTTTATTTTTATTGATTACAGACATCAAGATAAATAATGAGGTAGTGAAGTTTCCATAATATTACATGTTGTAATCACACAGCTGACATACATGACAAAAATAAATAAACGTGTTGTGAACAATAATCACAATATTGCTAGATACTCAATGATCGGCATTAAGATTAAGTAATATTCTCGAACTTACATTAATTCAATCGGCAACTCGATAATAGTTAGATTACCAGTTATATTTACGTTAGTTATTTGAATTTACCTTGAAACCAAAACCAAAATTTGCAAAAGCAAAAATGTCAAATGTTTAAGCAGTTGATAAAAATAAAGAAAGAAACTTGCTTTTAAAAGATAAACAACTTGATAAAATCATCTAGTTAACCCATAATTTACAACTATTTTAAATCGTAAAAATCAAAGTAAAAAAAGAAATACTATGGTCAAGTGACGCAACTAAGCATTACGATTACGCGAACAAGAAAACCAATCCATATACCTATATATCTCGTACATTAATTATCCTTATCTTCCCGCTATATGTATTATGCCCATTGCAGCTACAATATATTATCTATCACAACTGGCATAAGAAATTAATTCGCAAATGAAAAGAGCAGCTAGAATATAAAAATAAGGAGCTCCTAAAAATCAAGCTCAATATCAGCAGCACCTGACAAACAAAAAAGTACCAACGAGTAGATAAGCAAAAAATTTATGAAAACGTTAGTTTCCTATATAAAAATATAGAGCGAGATTAGGTGGTGCGACACTAGTAGTTCAGCGGTGTCTAAACACCTGTCCAACCACACTTTAACAGTATACTGGTATACAGGTACAACTATGTCTCTGGGTAGCTGTTACAGCTACAACGAGGGGGAGGAGGGCTACGAAAAAAATTTGACGGTCTTGCGTAAAAAGGCCCCTTTGCTTTATCTGGTCCGGTGCCCACATAATAATCATGTAGGTATGTACTATGTACATGTAAGCGGGCGAGGGCAGCTTTGAAAGTGACCACGGTGCTATAATACTACTAGAGTCACGTTCTCTCATGAATTATCCGCCAGCAACTATCCGATATGTATCCAGCGTCGTATTATACTGGAGCTCATGGGTGTGTTCGATATCTCACGTATATATATATATATATAAAGGTTTCTTTATATATCGAGAGCTAATGTGCCGTATTTTTGTTATTAGCGAAGGAGTCAGGAGGGGAGGAAGGTCTAAACATCGGGTCTTATCTCCTCGCTGTATTTAGGTTTATATATAGCTATTTTAACTAATCTGCTTTTGAAAAAGTATATATAGGATGATTTGACGACCGGACTTGAAATTTGATTTTTTGTTTGTTCTTGAATAGTGATAGTAGCGTGTTGCGTTTATCGTGTGTTCTTTGCTATGGATATAAGTTTTACGTACTTACTAATCTCTTAGCACTGTACTCTATACCTATACCTACTCTGTATGCTTTTCTTTGTTGTGTAATAAGGACTATATAAATATACTGTTGTTGTAGCATGAAGAGAAAATTGCATTAATTTTTTAGCGGATAAAGAACTTGGCTGCATCGTTGAGACGCTTAGATTACAAACGGCTCTCTCTCTCTCTCTCTCTCTCTCGTAAAGTTTCTTTAGCCAATTGTTTGTTTTATATGCCGAGCTTATATAATAAATATATACTAACGACTTTAACACTCGCGCGATGGGAATATAGTTAACTGACTCCTTTTGCCGTTGTTTTAAAGCCTATGTAGGCATATAAAAGTGAAAGAAAACCCCACCCACCCACATTCATTACAAATGATTTCTCATTAGTCGATCCAACTTGGGTTATATACGTATAGCTGAGATTTTAAAAAATATTCTTTAGTGATAAAAGAATGATTCCGGTTTTACAACGACAAAAATTTTACCACGAAGTTTTAAAAAATAAAAAGGAGAAAAAGTCTTATTGTCGAAGAAGCTATAAAATTGTAAGTATTTTAAATGAAAGTTGTGCGATTCAAAAACGGTGGAAAACTATTTTACTAACTATAATATATAAGATTGGCACGAAGAACTAAATTTTTTGCCTGCAAGCATAAAAAAAAAAAAAGAAGAAAGAAATGTCTTTCGCATTTTCTCTTAGCATAAAAAAGTGGCTGCGGATTGTCAGCCTGTATAGCTGATATGATAATTAATAAGGCTCGCGAATTTTAAATCACCTGTATCATGGAGAGTTTAAGAGTGCAATCAGCCCTCGATTGCAACATCGTCGAGCGGAAAATTCAAGTGTATCACATCTTACGCGTGCGCAGAAAAACTGCTATATACATACACACGTATACTCGAGTGTTGAAAAGGCAATACCTTCGAGGGGGGGTGGAAAAATACAAGCTGACCGGCACACACTTACCGGCTTCTGACCTCCAAAGTAGACGCCGAATGCTAAGAGTTGAGAGATGTGGCGGCGTAAGGGTTGGCTGTCATTACTCCTTGAACTTCCACTCCTGTCGGCACATCGGGCAGAGTAGGGTCGTCTGCTGGGAGTTCAACCACTTCATGATGCAGTGGATGTGGAAGCAATGCGAGCACTGGCCCCAGACTGAAAATTTCAAAGTTGCAAAAACACGATTATTGTAGATATACGCGATGACTAATGAAGAGAAGGGGTAAACATTTTTTGATAATTGAGTGACAGTCAAAAAGAAATTTCGAAAGGAATTTTATCTATGAAAATCAGGTGTGATGGATATATTTTTTATTGACTTTAAAAGTTTCTGTTTTTCTTATTAATAGAGGTAGACTGATTACAAATAATTTACAATTATCGAGAGAGTTCAGAAAAAATTTATAATCATTGTTTTATTATTAAACCTTCAGATTTTATTTGTAGGACGTATAATAATAAATTTGATAATTTAAAAATTATTTTTCCACGCTAATAATATTTTCTGGAAATTGAATTAAAATAAAATCTGTGTTCTCGGATATACCCATGTATCACAAAAATTTGCCTTCGTAAAATACGTAAGCGATTAAATAAAACGAAAATAACTTTAACTAGGTAATTAGATTTGAAAATTGAGGTTAGTTACTACAGAACAACCACTTGTTTAAAAATTATCAACGTAATAATAAAAAACAAACAAATTATCTAAACAATTTTGAAAATAGCGTGATATAAAAAAAAGAAAAAAATACGTACGTTCCAATTCGAAGGTCAATCTGAGCCAGCTGTCAGAATACAGGTAGTAGAGTAGGAGCCCGGGGGTGCATCGCAACCCATTTACACACCGGAAAACCGTGCCACACGTTTTTCTCTCACTCACTCTCAAAATATAAGAAAACTACAAAGCCGAAAAGTTAAAAGCTTACATCGCAAGCGAAGCTTTTCCAGTCTCACTTTCATCGAAACTTTTAATTTCGAAGTACAAACCACTAGCTAAGTAGCTTCTCATCTTTTCGCCGGCTTCTTCTGTCCCCCGAAGAAACTGGGCTCGCGCGTTTGCCCGCACATACGCTGTGGGGGACTGGGGCAGGTTACACGAGCATACACACACACACACCCAAGATATCTATACATACTTATATGCGAGGGCCAAAACAATCCCTATCCCGTGTGACGATCGATAGCCGGATCGCAATAGGTATACACACACGCACATATACACACTCGTAAACCCGATATTGTACCTCGGCTAAGCTGCCGCCTGGGGGCGGGAGTGATCGGGGGCGAAAGCAACCCCCCTCCTCTCTCCGATCTACCCAAGGTGCGCAGATGCAAGCCGGCTTTAGCGCAGATGTTTGGTAGTTTTCCGTTGGTATAGGCAAATGTAACACATTTTCTACGCTGCTTTTGTTATACTCTATTGCTTTTGTGTGGGTATATGCAAGCGCACGTGCATATAGGCTTTGTTGCGATCATCGTCAGGATGAAATTGAATCGATATCATATTGGGGGACCTTTTTGTTTCAACGCAGGGTCTTTGGAATTGATGGTAAGTGTATGACTGAGTTGCGGCTTTTGAATGGCATATTTATGTTCTAGGGAAAGTTTGGATCCTATCGATATTTTTTTTATTAATCTATCTTTGTTAATTTTTTTTTTCTAAACCAAAAAAATAAAAATTATTTGGTTATACTAAAATTTTTTAATAAGAAAGTAATTCATTTCACTGTGGAATTAAAATAGAAGTTTTTTTTTCTTTTTTAAAGACCGCAAGTTTTAATGGAAAATCATAGTTTATAGTGACTTTGTTTTACTTAATGAAATAACTTTGAGACTAATAGTAAGACGTGCTTGAAATAATGAATTTTATTTAATAAATTTTTAAAATAAATGGTAGATATGACAAAACGTTATTTTAAAATATCTAGATGCAAAAATTGTCCTTTTTCTTTTTAAAACAATAAATTTTATTGCTTTTGATTATTATGTGTTAATACAGTCGTTATAAATTTGAAAGATTGAAATTATCTATAAATTGAATAGTACCCATTTTCTGTAAATTTTAATTTTTTTTTATTAATAATGGATTATTACCAACTTTTTCCATTTCATCATAATTTTTATTGTTACGATATATATTATCCACAGGAAAATATGAAAACGCAACAGCAATCTGTTACATGTTATAATTCATAAAAATTTGATAGAAGATAAAAATTATTTGAAAATGTGTGAGGCAATTACAAGCTATATTTTTTTATATGAAATTTTAGATAAAGATAATCTGAGAAGGTCATTTTCACTGTCAGATTCTCATAAATTTATCCAGCATTAAAGCTTTTTTTACGAACTTTGGTCAAAAGTCAGAAAATAATGTTTCCTAAATTTCGCTAATAGGCAACAGGAAATGTGAAATATCGTTCTATTATCGAGAAAGCCAATAATTTCAACGCAATATAATAGCCAGTGCAATTTAGGAATAGCGATCTCATTCGCATACCTACATATATATAATCTAAATATAGCTCAAATGGAAAATAAAAGTATTGCACTCGCGCGAGCGCGCGCTTTCTTGGAATGCGGGTGATTTTAGCTAAGACATTATTATGTGCAGTGTGTGTATATGTATACCCAGCCAGACATGGCATCTTACGTAATAGCGCATAATGTTATTGTGTGTGTGTGTGTGTGTGTGTGTGTATGTGAATGAGAGGATGTTACGAAAAAAAGACGTTTACCACGTCTAATTGCCCGGGGATAATAAAGTTTCATTACACATTTCGCGACGGTAAGAAGAAGAAGAATAAGTAAGAAAAGAGAGAGAAAGATAAGACGATTTTCACTTAGACGCGTTGCTAATTAAGAACCCCTTTCCCCCTTAGAGCGCACTCCTGCACCGCTCATTATAATTATCCTTCACGCGCTTGTCGACAACGACGACGACGACGATGCGACACTCCTTTGGAAGATTAAACGTAGGCGTATGTACTTTTTTGATTTTCTATTTGTAATACTTACATTTACTAATTTTGACGGATACTAACAACTGGCCGTGAACGAGTTGATTAAGGAACGTTTTCGACTGATTTCGACGAGAAAATCTTAAATTTAACAAAAAAGGAGATAAATATATGTTGATAAAGTTACCTAAAGGGCAATCATCGCCAGGTATCTTGCAATCAGGGCAACTTGCGTCGAAAGCCATGCGGCAAATGCCGCAGTTATCATCGTTGGCAATCCAGCGCCAGGTGGCGACGCCTCTCCAGCCTGCAAGCCAGTGCAAAAGTGCAATAAATGAATTTATTTTTTTTTATTTTATTTGAGATATAAATAAGATGGCAATCTTGCATATAAAAAGATAGATAATAAAGTATGGAAATATTCACAATGTTGCTTAGACCTATATGTATTGAGGTGCCATTGTTAAAGTCATTTTATACTCGCGGGATTTATTGTATGATCGAATAATGATATACCGACAATAACGATTGTTTCGATAATATAATGCTTATAGAATCAATTGTTTATTTTAATTGAAAATTGTACTAAGTATGCTACAGATATTGTTGAAATCTAGAGCAACAAGTATAAGTATAACTTGTGAATTGAATGTGATATGTTTGTTTATGACGTTACACCAATGAAATTCATAACATAACCAATAAACCGGGTAAAAGCTTTTAGATTTACAATTTTAATTTCATACATTTGTTATAATAGTGAGGGACGTAGGTTCGTAAGTTTTAGTAATTACATATAATACTTGGCACGCACAAGTACAATAATTACAAAATTTTTGCTAATAAACTAATTGATCACAAACCTGATATTAATAAACTTACTGTTTATCTTAACTTTCATGTCTTAACAAATTATTCTTGATCAAATAAACTCTAACACTCGCGGGTAACAATTGTAGAATGAAATTTTTTTTATTATACCTAATTTAAAAGTAATAAATTTACGTGTTGTGTGTTGTGTTCACATAAAACTACGCCATGATAATAATAAAACAAAAGTTAATAAGGTTAGGCATCCTCACGTGCGAGTATGGAGAAATGCGCACGCACGTAGGCGCGCGGCGAACGGCGCGACTACATCAAATTCGAATTATTGTTTTTTTTTTCTCAACATAATTTAATGGCTATTGTTTTGCATTTTTACTTCTTCTTATACTTGTAACGTGAATCCATTTCCTTTACTCAATTAAAATAAGCAATGAAACAAATTAGTCAAAATTACGGATTCGATTAAGTTGTTATTTTTTAAAACTTTAGAATTAGTAATGAAATTTAAAAAATATCTATTCACATATTAATGTTAGAATTGTATAGCAAAACATCTATTGTTAATTTTAATTATGTATTAAAAAAACGTAGTTACTTTAAAGTTAATTTAAACCAGTGTGTCTTAATTTTGTTTTAATAAATAACTGTTTTCTTTTTAAACGAAAAAACTACTAAATTTAAATTTTATGACTGTTTCGATTAACCAAAAGAAATATTGTATCCTTAAAATGAATCACAGAAGGACGTAAATACCTATGATAAAAAGTAAATCCATATTTTAAAATAGTAAAATATTGTCGTTATAAATAAAAAAAAAAAATCTAGATATTATTTATAAAAAGACTTTCAAGTTCAATGAAAGTAAAGAATAGCAGATAGCAAAGTAAAGTGGGAATAAAAGTGGAGCTCCATCAAGCAAAATGTATAATGCATCAGCCCTACGTCATCCAAATAATTCCCGAAACAAAGGCCTTCGTTTACATATAGTTAGCGCATGCATACAGAGAGAAAGAGACCCGGGCAAAATGATAGGTTTATATATAAGGACTGCCGATGGTATTTTTCCTTCTTCTTCCATTCCCTTTCCCTCGCCCCTCCTTATTCCCAATTACGTATATAGAAGCTCGCCTCTCTCACGCTGGAGCCGCCTACGCCTGACCGTATACCTATATAAAATATCGAGTGGCGCGGAAAAGGCGAGATAGAGGAGTCAATCCTCCGATGAGCGTCGTCCCGTCCCGCGCGCTCCAATATAAAACGTAACACATTTGCCGTCCTCGGAGCTCGGAGCTTTCTCTCCGTGCGGTGCTGCTGCTTCCCCGTCTCTTTATAGCGGACAGAGAGAAGTCGCGTCTCCACCTTTATATATATACGACGTCGTTGTCCTCGTCACCCACCTCCAGGCTGTGCTCTCGCGGCAGCAGTAGCAGAGAGGCTAAAGAACGCATATGCAGAGCAACGTAAATCAATAATCCCAGCTCTTCTCGTCAATTGCAAACAAAAGCTACTCTATCGAACTATTATACGATGCGCGCGAAGAGGAAAAAAATAAAGGGCCAACACCCGCTAACGTTTTATATTTGACGTCGCTTATGTGTAAGGGATAGAGGCCTTGTTTTGAATGGAAATTGAAAGAATCGAATAAAGAGAGTAGGAAGAGAGTGAAATCCTTGTTAGGAAGAAAATGTTGGCAAAGTAGAAGGACGAGAGAGTTATAGATATGCTTGCAAAAGAAAATGTATCTCCAGTAGGTAGTATCTCCATACATTTTTTTACCTATAAGTACACACATAACTTTTGCACGGCAAGCGCAGCCATATAGGTGCAGTAGGTAGGTAGATGCATTTACACACGCGGCAGCGTCGTCCAGTGCATTCGGCGATTCTAGAACTGTCGTGACCAGGTGGGGAGCTGCTCGTGGAGGAGGAAGAAGAGGAGGAGGTGAAGGTGCGGGAAAGAACGAGTACGGCTGCTTCTCTGCTGCTGTGTTGCTGCTGCGACGGGGCCGCGAGGAGCAAGCAAGCTATAAGCAAGCGCGCGCGCAGGATGTGCGCGCCAGTTGGGAAAAAAGCCGGGGGGCACACACACACACACTACAAGCAAGCAAGCATAAGCGCGGGAACGAGAAGGACGAAGTTAGCTAGCACGTGCAGTGTGCAATGACGACGACAAACAATCACGTAGGTGGGGTGGGACAAGGGGCGAAGAAGCAGAAGAAGGGGCAGGGGGGCGTATAGAAGCAGTACGCAGTAGCCGGTTTGCGTATTGCGCGCTTTATGTAGGTCCTATAAATGTATATTTATTATGTACCTATACTTATAGATATAGTAAATTGAAGTGTAAGTGTTAGAGAGATTATATCCTCCCTCCCTACATATATAAAAGTAAAGGTAAGACTGAACGGCGGGTGCGGTGGCAGCTAAAATCTGCGCGCGCTTCGCCGTTAAAATATAAGCGGAGCCTACTCATCCTCTTCCCTGGCTCGCTAGTCGCTATCATGCATTGCTCTCTCTCTCTTTCTCTCTCTCTCTCTCTCTCTCTCAAATAAGAGAGAAAGAGAGAGAGAGACTCGTTTTATACGCGCTTGTGCGACGATGACGGCACCCTTTGTCTCGTTTGCGCGTGTTTACGCTCTCCCGCTTATGTCGGCCAACTGCGCGTCTCCGCTGATGATGGTTATATAGGTACGGATCGCGGGCGGCGGTGGTGGCGGCAACCAACGCGCGCGGCGAGCAAAGTTTGATTGACCCTTGCCGTGTACGGACGCGTATATGTGTACGCAGACACTTTTTGGCATTTCGATGGCCCTCGACGAGGTTGTTTTCGACTATACTTAATTATACGGCCGCTCAGATTTGGATTTGGATAGAGAGAGGGAACCCAGCACTTATTTTCAGTTATTCTGTAAGTGTTGTCATTTTTATTATCATATAATATAAGCTTTGATTATATTCAAGAATTTGAATTACATGTAGTTACAAACGCCTTGAATCTCTATATTAGATAAAAAGTATAGCTTGTGTCGACCTTGTGTAAAACTAAACGATTTTAAACACATTCGAAATATCGGTATTTTTGTCGATGATTGTTTAAAACGATGATGTTATTAATTGGTATAATTATATCCACGTGTTTTGCTCGTACACCACCATACAAGCAATATATGGTAAATAAGTTATTTTGTTGATACAGTTGTAAAACACGATTGGTTAACGTTTTTAAAGACTCTTTTAACAATTACGACATTTAATATGTAAACAAAATTCGTGTTTTGCTCCGAAAAATAAATTTCGGAGCAGACTTTACTTGTAAACTCTTAAATAATTAGTATTGTTATTATAATCATAAAGAACACGTTAACTGAAACTAATGCTAATTACTAATTATCGTAATGCAAGCAATTTGTGATGAAAAATAAATTTTCATTAATGAAAACTCCAAAATTTTCGAGCCGCTAAATATTATTGCGTATCGTTACGTCAATCGACCTATATATGCGTATATAATATTATGTCAATGCGCAGTCTCACATTAAAAACTTTTATATTCGCTCGTAATCCTACATACTTATAGGCATTCAAAATTAAAATATAACAAAAGTAAAGTAGAAAAAGTAACAAATCTGCTTTTTGGTTATTATAGCCATATAACATACCTATATGTTGTAATGATTGAAAAATCGTCTATATGATCCGCAGCTATAATTAAGACTCAAGGTTCCACAGATAAAGAGCATGGAAAAACCCCAAATGTGCGCACACACGCTTTTCGGGATCTCCCCATATATACCATATATAATACACGAAACAAAAAAAAGAGAGAGAGAGAGAGAGAGAACGCGAGGTAAAGTAAAAAAAAAACAAACCAAGCCAACAGATAGGTGTATAGGCCTACCTACATGTAGAGTGGGAGCTTGAGCGTTTGGGTAACGAGTTCACACACAACCGGCGTTACATATATAGATATACCTACAAACATAAGTGGTAGCAGTAGCAGCACCTGGTCCCTCCTGCTCCCCTTCACCGTGGAGCCGGTTAATTTTACCGGGCAGCTATATATAACGTGCGTCTCATTGCAATTCCCGCTCTCTCCCTCTCTTTCTCTCTCTTTATATATATATACCTAGGTACTTATATGCTCCCCCCTTTTTCTTGGCCGTGAAAAGAGCGAACGCAGAAAGTAAGTTAGCGACAGCCGCGGCTGTATGTGTACCTGTGTACCTATGAATATTGGTAGCACGCGGGCCGAGTTCGTTCGCAAGAGTATATATAGATGTAGAGTCGCGATCGCGAGGGCCATCCTCGCCTTTATTTTACATACTCCGACAAATATGTGCCATTGAGGTATTTAGATTAGCGCGTGAGTCCGCGCGTTTCTCTTTTATTCCACTTACAGATTACACCTGTATATATATGAGGCCGGTAAAAGAGAGTGTTGCGGTATAATTGTTAATGCATTTCATTCGATGCTTATATCCTCAGAGAAAAAGAAGCTGCAGTGGTGCTTTGATCCAGACCATTAGTTTATACATATCTATTATACCTGCACGGTGATGCACGTGTGTAGGTATAGTATAGGTATATATACCTTTACGTGTAGGTACATACAGAGGATAATCATGCCTTACGTACCTATATATATATATACCTATATACAGTCTGTATAATAGTAGTATAAAAAGTTAAAAAGTGTTTGCACGCGCTTACTTTGGAGTGAGTATTTAGACATATCGAAGCTCGAAGCGAAGCTTGGACAGCTGCGCGAAAGCGAGAGAAGAGATAATGTGTAGGTATACGCAATAAAAAAGAGAGCGGCAGCAGCAGAGGCGGCCGTAAGTAAGTAGATTGTATATGGTGTGTGTCGAGCTGAAAAGAGTAGTCACGGAAATTCAAGAGAGAAAGAAAGAGACAGAGAAAGAGAGAGATCCACGGACCGCGGCACCGTGCTGCTGCTGCGCTCCCTATGCAGTTTTGCACCAATACTGCACCTATATAATATGATATAGGTATTGTAAATGTGTTTTATACTGTTTGTGCAGCAGCAGCAAAGTCCACGCGCGTTGCTTGCTGCTGTCATACCAAGTTTGCTGCACGAGAGTGCATCAGTGCAGCAGCGCCTCACCAGCAGCTTATACCTATATATACAGGTATACATCTAAAATATAGCACCTATCAGTGCAGGCAGTGCGTGCACCAGCAGCAGCCGACCCGATAAAGAACGAATGTGAGAGAAGGGGAGGAAGAGAAAGCGGAGAACCTCGAGGAGCCGGCCTGCTGTTGGTTTATTTAGGTAGCTTGGATGCGGAAGCTGTGAACGCGAGTGACAGATCGGGCATCTCTCTGTATATCTCCTGCTACTCCTCGACAAAGCCATATAGGTTTTGGAATCCTAACCGTCACAACATGAGGACATCCAGGAAGTAGGCCGAGGAGGACAACACAACAAATCCGCGGACGACTACTGCTGCTGTACGTCGCTGCATCCCACTCCCACGTCTGCACTATAATACGTATACCTACATATGTATATAAGCGCGACAAAGACGGAGAGATAAAATGAGATCTGGTCTGGTGCCTGCAGAAGCACCAACATATCAGCAGTAGCGAGGTCGCTGTAGCCGCCGGCGCAGTGCGCGACATAAGAGAATAGGTCGTACTTATATATATAAGTACAGCCTTCGGCAGCTGCGGCGCGAAAATAAGAAAAAGAGGAGCAAAGAACAGCAGCCGCGCGCTTGCGAGAGAAGGAGAAAGAACTCGCTCGCGGCGGAGAGACAGAGGAAGAGAAGCAGAAGAAAAAAAAGCGGATGGCCGAGGCCAAGGTATAACCTTTTTTCATCGCACCGGGATCTTATACCTACTGACGCGGCTCACTTGCCGCAGCCCAAAAAACTCGTTGGCGCTCGCGGTATACCTATACTTATACTTTACCTTTCGCGTTCGAAGAGTCGAGAAAGGATCCGGTGCACCGAGCCGGCTGCAATATACTTGGTGCCCTTGCAGTCGGACGATCTGCACTTTTTTACCGGCTGCCTCCTGTGTATATGTATGTAAGTAGGTATGTACCGTACGTGTGTGACTATATGGGTATATGTGAAAGAGATGCTGCCGCGACCGCGACTTGCTTTCTTCACCGCGCGAGTGAACGACGGAATCTTTCTGTCGCGATTACTTACATACCTTAACATACACCTAAGTATTCACTGTCTTTAATACTCTGGAAGAC
Source organism: Leptomastidea abnormis (assembly GCA_030522805.1). Classification (NCBI taxonomy): domain Eukaryota; kingdom Metazoa; phylum Arthropoda; class Insecta; order Hymenoptera; family Encyrtidae; genus Leptomastidea; species Leptomastidea abnormis. Next base: position 32,905 of record JAPYZE010004604.1, read on the forward strand.
TTCGACGACTGCGCTCCAATTTTATTTTTTAGCTTCTATTTATGCGAAAATTTGTGTTATTGGTTACTGTTTCATCGATGATTATAATATTATTTACAATTTTAAAAAATTCAGGGCTTGTAATTTTATTGATAAAAAATAATCTTAAGGTTTTGTTAATTTACATTATCAGATAATCATTTAATTTTTAAAACTAATACTAATAATATTGTAAGCATAATGTTAATTTAATTTTTTTAGAACTGTGAGGGATGCAAATTAAATTTTGTCAGTCTTATCTGATCCAGCATAATGGTTGGCCCACTGGAAGAAGATAAGGGAATTTTTCCCATCACAAATATTTCATCCGTTGTGCAGATCTTCCAAAATCAACTGGAAAGCTGTGCAGAGCCAGACCTGGCACTGCTCTCAATTCTTGTTGGAGCCATAGAAAACTCTCTGACATGCAATCGCAACTTTGTCACCGAAGAGTCAGCTGCCTACGACGAACCCAAACTTCCACCTGTAGAGTACAGCATGATCGAGGCAATGTACACAAAATTTCATTCAATCATCAAAAACTCTGTAGATCTTACAGTGTACAACACCAAGTACGCAACTAGAGAACTAGTAAAGAGAGTGTCAGATGTGGTTTGGAATTCTCTAACTAGAAGTTATTATAAAGACAGGGCACACTTACAAAGTATGTACAGTTATATGACATCTAACAAATTAGATTGCTTTGGGGTTGCTTTTGCTGTTGTGGCTGGATGTCAAATTTTGGGTTTCAATGATGTGCACCTTGCTTTGTCAGAAGATCATGCTTGGGTTGTTTTTGGTCAAAATGGTAAAGAAACTGCAGAAGTAACCTGGCATGGTAAATATACTATATTATATTCCAAATTTTTTATATTAAATGTTTAAGTTTTAAAAAAAAGATATTAATATGATTGTAAAAGATTTAATTAATTATTTTAAGCATCATCATTAAACAATTATGAATTTAAAATTAACAATTTTTTAACATAAAATAGGTAAAGGAACTGAAGATAAACGAGGACAACCCGTTGACTCTGGTGTGGCATCAAAATCATGGGTGTATGTGAATGGACATGCGGTTATATGTGATAGGGCAATGGAGGTAGCAACTATTGTTTCGGCTATAAATCCCAGTTTTAGTGCTACTGCTGATGCAGTGGAAGTTGCTTTGCTACAACAAGAACTCTTGTGGCTTCTGTATGATCTAGGTCACTTAACAAAATATCCTATGGCACTTGGAAATCTTGGAGAGTTAGAAGAAGCTGCACCTACTCCAGGAAGATGTCCTGCGATTCACCTCTTTCAAGTAAGAATTACTTGACTAACAAATTTAATATCATTTAAGATTATAAATTATTTAATTTTATACTTTTAATAGGAAGCTGTTAAGTCAGCAAGAAAGTATTATGATAACGCTCATGTCTATCCTTATACTTATCTTGGAGGATACCTTTATCGTCATGGCATGCATGCAAATGCTCTTGCTTCATGGGCTGATGCAGCAGATGCTTTGAGAAAGTATGTCATATATTTAATCACATTAAAATCGTAGCATTATGAAAAATTTAATATTCAATTTACAATATTTTTTAATGTGTTGTATAGATATAATTTTTCACGGGATGATGGAGAAATATATAAAGAACTACTTGAAATAGCTAATGAACTTATACCACACACAGTAAGAGCAGATGAACATTTGCTAAGGCAACCACGCTGTTTTGGTTACTTATTGAGATTTTACGACGGTATCTGTCAATGGGAAGAAGGCGCAAATACTCCAGTTTTACATATTGGTTGGGCAAGGCCACTTGTTAATACTATTTCTAAATTTGATGCAAGCATTCGAGCTCAAGTTGTTATAGACTGCTACGAAGAAGATAAGTTGTCGGAAGGACTTTCTGATGAGACACTGAATAACAATAATAACAACAATAACAATTACTGCAAAACAAAGGTTTTTCTTTCAATTTTCTTTATAAAATTATTGCAAAAATTAATTACTAAATTACTATCATTTTATTACAACCATGATTAATTAACAAATCAAAATGTCTTCAAAATTTCTATTGTTGAACTAGTCACATCATTTTTTAGCAGGAAAGGTATAACACAACAAGTGATCTGATTAAAAGCCTGGAATCAAAAGTTCCAGACGATACCGAACCTATGCATCCGAGCATTCAAGCATTAGCTGCAGCATGTGGCGAGAAAATACTCAATAGAGATTACCTGTTGCAAGGAGATGGCGAACCATTCGTTGCACCACCAGACACGATGATCGATCTACCGCTCATGACAGCCACCTCTTCGATATGCGGCATTTCCACACCTTCGACCTCCCAGGACAGCCTCGATGACGGCCTCAGTGAAATGGACCTGGAAATCGACACGGACGAGTCTGAAAGCCCTCGTATTACTCTGTACAGTCAAAAGATGAAGGGTTTGAAAGATCTGCTACTTGCTGAGAAGTTAAATACACATGCAGTTTCGTTGCAACTCACGGCCCAAAGTCAGGTACAAGTCGGAAAAAAGCACAAAGGTACGAGCGAAGAAGTAGTGAGTGGAGCCGGACATAGGCCTAAACGAACGAGGAGGGAATAGCCAACGTCAAAAAGGCCACTCGGCCAATTGTGTTTTTTCAAACCCCCTCGCGGTCGATGCGTCGGTAAAGCATCGTGTTCGTGTTGCGATAATGCGTAAGAAGCTTGCTTTTAAAATTTTAAAGTAATTTTATCATTTACTAAATTTTATTTTATTGTCTTTTAAAATTTTTCAAAGAAATTTAATGTGATGTTAATAACAAAGTCATTTTAAAATATCGTTTGTTAAATTTCTTTAAAAATTATTTTATTTTGAAAGCATGCTTTATGATTGAGGCGTTGAACGGCCGAATAATATTTAATTGCGATGAAAGTAGTAATAACACGTTTGTTACTACATTATACGTAATGAATGTCCAAACAAAATGGAATAATTGCAGGTTAGCAAAAAGTTCGTAGAGTACAAAAAAACGTTTATCTTATATTATAGTCAACCGCCGCGGGCATTCGTGCTTATTTTTTTTTTCTTTTCTTTTTTTCGCTTTTACAATACTTGTCGAGGAAAGGTTTCAGTAAAATGCTCGAAAATACAGTATGGTATTAAGAATAATTAATTTATCTAAATTTTAGATATAATCTTAAAAAATTTATCTTTAAATGTATTAAAATGTACAGTCGAAGTTTTAACTTTAACTTTAGAATATTTTTTGACTATCCATAAATTGGATTTTTTGATACAATTTTATTGGTAAATCGTTTTACTTAGATCTTCACTCAGCATTGACTTGACTGAGACTGGCGTGCTCGCACGACTATTTATTTTGCGTTATGCGCAAATATCTATTTTTTATTACTATTATTATTATTATTATATATCTGTGTATATTGTCTTGTTGCACTTTTGCTTATTTATTGAGAAGAGTTTTTTCCTCTTTATATAGATATATTTTGCACTATTGATTGCAATGAATAAGTTGGCGTTAATGTTTTATACAATTATAATACTGTAAAGGTAATTAAAGAGAAATTCTATTAGAGAAACGCTTTTAATCTAGTTAGTGAACCAGGACATTCCGCTTCTTACTTAGGTGGTGCATAATTCATTGCGTTTAAAAGTTTCTTCTCAAGCGTGAAATGCTCGCTTATTTTTTATAACTATTTATTTATATTTAATTATAAGTGCGTAAACATAGTTTTTAAATTTACTTATTCATCAAATTATGCTCTTGATGTTACTCAAATTTGTGATCATTTTTTGAGTAAAATTTTTATCAAATTTGTTTAAATCAGTAATGAATAACGAATATATTTTAATACGCACTTATTTTTGAACGTTAAAAGTATTTCATATTTATCAAACACCAACTTGGAAACGTTTTGGATTTCTATTTCATAGAAACATAGTACGGTTGTGTAAGATTGACTTATTCTCGTCCGTATTTGTATTAATTATCAATCTGACACTGTTTATTAATGAATTTTTTAATTTCATTGCAATAAACTGCTCACTCTTCTCAAATATTTACATTTTTATACAGTTATAATTCGCTTACGATTGATCGCTTAAAAAGACCTATTTTATATTTTATGCAAAGCTTGCCATCTTTTATTAATCTCCATTTTATTTTAAAGAATGGTTAATTTTTTATTTATTGATATGTATTTTTAAAAAATCTCGATGAATACGTAAATTGCACTTTGACGACAATGAAGCGTCACAGCCAAATCTAAAAATATATTCTAGATTTTTTTTTGTTATTTTAACATAAAATTGTTATGTGAAAAATAAGAATAGATAAAATAGAAATTTACATTACCCAATATGAAAGACAAATTTTTTAAATATATCAAAGAATTCATACAAAAAAACTATTAATTTTGAAACATAAATTAAAATAGTTCTTTTTAAATAAGAATTCGTGTAAACTTTGAAATGGAAACACTATTTGAGGGTATCATCGACAATTATATCACGATAAAATAATAAAAAATGTTATACTGTGATGCTGAATATACTGTGTATAATAATATACTTAATATATTAACTCTGAATATTGTAGTGATAATAATTCATACGTGACGCGACGCTGTAAACAACACAACATAAGAGAAGTGTTCAAATTTGGTTTCAAGAAAGTTTTTTTATAGTTATTAAATTCTTCTTCAATAATAATGAAAATGAAAAACTGAGTGTATTTGATGTATTTGTTTTGAAAAAGTACCATTAATTTATCACAATATTATTAATATTGTAAGTTTATAATTCCACATTTGAACATCATCTTTCAATCTTCTCTTTTACAAAAAGACGTACGCGATCTTTTTTCATAATTTGTTTAAGCCATAAAATTTATTTTATTTAAGATAATTCATTAATTGTTGGGAGATAAAATCTGAAAAAAACTAAAACACATAGGTAATTTATCTTGAAGACTTGTTTATTTATGCTTTTCAATACTGCTGGCATTCAAAACACACCATAAAAGTAAATTCAATCAACTTTATACCTAGTTTATTGATTAGTCTTTTTGTTTGTTAAAATAATTTGAAAGTATTACAATGATTAGAATATATAAGGCCATACATTTATAATATTAAATTAAAAATAGTATTTGTCATAATTTTTGTTTTGTATACACAAAAAAGCCTGACAAATTAATTAAATGGTATATTACGTACCTAGGAAACAAGAATTAAGAAGGCCCACATCACCAAGACATTCCGCCCGAGGCGAAGTCGAGGAGCGGGGACCTGGTGATCTGAGCCTTCTTAATTTGTTCCCGTGGTGCATATACTATTTTTCATCATCTTCCGATCAGGAAGTGCAGTTGAAATTCGCACAGCTGATTGGGAGAAATGAAAAATATATTATTGATTGTGAATTTATAAAAATCTTGAAAATCAAATTTTTATGTTTACTTGATTTATAACTAAATATAAATAATTTATAAAACTTCAATGTGCTTTATAATTTATAAGATATATTATACAATAAACGTTAATATAGAGATATATTCAAATATATAAAAAATTAAATTGTTAAATAGTTTCATGCAGTGCGTGACATAGTCATTTGATGTTTTAAAATATATTTAATACGTAGTTATAGATATTTAAGGGTATATTTATGATAATGTAGCTTATTTACAATATAGAAGAAAAAGTTGCTTTAACTTGCATAATTAATAGTAACAGTCGATTAATAAAAAAAAAATATGTACATAATAATATTACATAAATTTTTCAATGAAAAAAGATATTTTTATTACTTAAATTTTACACCATACTGTAATGATTGGCAAACATAATCTTTTTGAAAATCCAGAAAGCAAGTCTGCAAAGATAAATTAACTTAAATGTGCTTGTTTTGCTGCTGTACACATATTCAAATCCTTGTCGTGTAGTTACGAACCACGCGTGCCCGATTAATTGATCATAATGTGATTTTGCGCTCGTTGCCTCTATTCGAAGCGTTTGCATCTCCTCCATTGTCTTGCCATAACTATTGTCAACGACGAAAAAAGGAAAAATAGCTTCATATTTTATAATCAACTTGAGTCGAAGTGACACTTCTTTTCTTCATTGTCCGACGCTCTTTACTTTGTTATTAAAGATTTCGTATTTATCATTCAACTATCGTGCAACGTTTAACAAATTATGCTTGTATGGATTTTATTGGATTAAATAAGGAAACTCATTTTAGGTATTATGCGTACGGGAAATCATCGATAATTTTATTATTATTATTAATGTAAATATTTTGAATCATATTTGATTACGATATTTATTTGTGTGAAAAGAAATTGTTAGTTCAAAATTAGTAATGTGCAGATGAAAATTTAATATATAAAGATATTGTTTTTAATTTTTAGATTTATTTTAGTTTTAATGAATGGTTTAACGAATTTAAAATTTTTTATTTAAATTTACTAATTAATGAAAAAATTATTACTTTTTTACAAAAATATTATAATATATACATATATTTTTACTATGTATTTTACTGAAATGGAGCATAATATATTGAAAATTTTTTTAGTAACTAAGTTTCAAAATTTGTAAGTAAAGTCGTAATTTGCGTCGCGACTAAAGAACAGGAAGCTTTAGCGTAGGTGAATGAATGCAGAACGAAAGCGATTATTGTAGAAAAATCAGTATTTTTGTATCATCGTTCTCGTTTGTGTGAAAAATTTAATGGCTGTTGTATGGATCATTGATTTCTGCTCCTTGATTTCAAGAGAACAGATTGCTAAGTGATTGGAGATAGGTTATTAAAAATAAGAAGTTTAATGAAGGAACCAAGTGAATTGAAAAATGTTTGCGAATATTTGTAAAAATAATTGAAAAAAAATCTATATAATATAAAATATTGTTCACTACTCCTCGCTAAATTGAAGATTTTACAAAACAGTATTTGTAAAATGACCTACAAAATTGTAAATTTATTGACATAATTGGTCAATGAAAAATTTTGCGTAGAGAAACTTGATCGTTCCTATTATTGATATTATGACAAAAAAAATTCAATATCATTTGGTTCTTAAAGTTTCGGCATTATGGTAAAAGAATAATGTGAAATAGATGACGAAATGTTAACGAAACGTTAAAAATAATAAAAATAATACACTGTATTTGCAATAGCTAATCAATATATGTCTTACTATTCTTAGAAACTATTCTCTTTATTCGCTCAAATAAGCCTAAACTTCAAAGAAAACATCTTATAAATAGTGTTAGTAATGTTACAATAATAATATAAAACGAACTTCTAATACTATTTTCGTTAAAGTAATTAATACTTTAAAATAGACATCAATATTCAATTCAGATGAGCAATTAATAAAATCTTTTATATGTAATTAAAAATTGTTGTGTACGTCATTGAATGCATGCAGTAAATTTGTGCCATTTTGTATCAACATTTAAAAAAGCATCAAAAAAAAATTTTTTGGTACAAATTTTTAACATTTAAATTAATTTTTTGTGTATGTCTCTTTCTAATTTTATCAATAATAATGCGTACTCTACGCACAAAGTTTTATTGGTTGTGTAGTACATAGCAATAATGGATCATGAAATAGCTGCAAGTCCATTTACTTATGTCGAGCTCGAAGTCAAAGTCATAGAGTATCTACTATGCATAAATGCCTGTAATGAATATAATCAAAAATTTCAATTCATAAAACTTTAAAGTAAGACGATGTATCGTAAAAGGCAGTTTTTGTTCAAAAACCATATAATAATCTAATTTAACTATTATTTTAAGCATGTTCATTTATCCTTTGAGCTCAATCAAATGAACGTTAAACGTCTAATCAAAAGTAAAAAAAATAATTCATTTCTGTGAGACATTAAAATGGATATGTAAAAAACTTTTAGAGCTAATGTCATAGAAAATTATGAAGTAAATGAAACTTTTCTGTTCTGTTGTCATTTAAGTATTGTTATTATAAATATCCGGCATTTTGGCTTTTTTAACGTAAATTCTTATCCGTCTTTAAAATTACTGCACACTTTGCAAATTGATTGTATGTACATGAAGAAGACTAAGGTTTCACTCTAAAACAGTTAAAAAATAATCTTTTAATCTACGTCAAGTTTGAACGAGTTTTATTTCTTTGGCATTATTTGTAATTACTGTTTTTAGATTTTTTAAATGTCTCTATATATATATATATATATATATATA
>JAPYZE010004605.1:0-10417 GCA_030522805.1 Leptomastidea abnormis
TTAACTGGACCTTACAAAGGATGTTTTTGATAAAAAAATACCTTATTTAAGTGCTTTTTGAAAAATTTTTTTATTTTTTGAGTTTTATATAGTTTCTATGGTTTTCTGGGTTGCTCTTTACGAATATTACATCAAAATTAAGAAATTTCGTTAGTTAGATCTTGTTAAGGGTGTTTTTGATGAAATAGTACCTTATTTAAGTGTTTTTTGAAAAAATTTCTATTTTTGGAACTACATATTGTTTTTATAGTTTTCTGGGACGCTTTTTACTAATATCGTATTTAAATTAATAAATTTCGTAAATTAGATCTTATTAAGGATGTTTTAGATCAAAAAGTACCTTATTTGAAGGCTTTTGGAAACAATTTAAAAATATTTAATATTTTAATTAATTATAATGATTTTAGTTTTTTTCTTTCTTTAAGAAAAAATATATCAAAAGGTTAAAAATAATTAATTTTGTTTTTCAAAATTCTTTGAGAAAGCATTCTGCTAATGCAGTTAGCAGCGGTTTTTTCGTTTAGGGATGTAGGTTTTTTTTTTTATTTTCTGTAGCTGTTAAGAAAAAAGAAGCAAGACTTCCTGGGGTGAATGTTGGAGTAATCACAGTTTGGATTTTCAATTTTGAAAAGTAAAATAATTACTAAATAGCAAATATTTTACTCAATATTAGTTTTATAATATTATAACATTAGACCAAAGCTTGCAGATAGTCACACTGCGTTATTTTTGACAGCCTTGAACTTTAAGAAGCGATATTGTATGAGTAAACTGCTAAGATTCTAACAGTTTGGTTTTTAAATTTTTTAAAAGTAAAATAATTGCTAAATAGCAAATATTTTACTCAATATCAGTTTTATATCCTAAATTCTGGTCAAAACTAACAGATACTTACGCTGCTTTTTTATTTATATAATATTTAAAAACCAAATGGTTAGAGTCTTAGTAGTTTTCGCATACAATATCGCTTCTTCTAGTTTAAGGCTGTTAAAAATAACGCAGTGCAGACTATATACAAGCTTTGGCAGAATGTAATGATATTATAAAACTAATATTGATTAAAATATTTGCTATTTAGCAGTTATTTTACTTTTAAAAAACTTAAAAACCAAATTGTTACTATCTCAGCTGTTCTCTCAAAAAATATTGCTTCCTTTAGCTGTACAGCTGTTGAAAAAAGCGGCGTAAGTATCTTTTAGTTTTAACCAAGTGTAATAATATAAAACGAATATTGAGTAAAATATTTGCTATTTAGCAATTATTTTACTTTTAAAAAATTTTGAAACCAAATTGTTATTATCTTACGAGGAGGTGCCACAACATGCGGGTCATGGATTTTGATGAAACTCGGTACAATGGGTCCTTTTGCCATAATATTAAAGAATCCTAAGTCCTAAGGTCTAACGATTACTTGTTTTGGAGATATCTATCATCAAAGTTTAGAATTTAGCATGGTTTTGTATATCTATATATATGAAAAATAATATATAGATATAGAAAACAATGCTAAATTGTAAACTTTGATAATAGATATCTCAAAAACAAAAAGGCGTTGGACCTTAGGACTTAGAATTCTTTTATATTACGATTCCCCCAATTTTCTAACACAATACACACCTACACTTTAGTAAAATTTCTAATTGTAAACTTATATAATAATTTTTTTTCTTTTTACTTGTATTACCATTTGATCTAATTCAAATTTGTTTTATCCAGTTTTTCAACCAGTCAAATAATTTTTGGTTTTACTATAAGTACCTAATAATAATAAGCATTCCTGCAGTATAATTTTCTACACACTCACATATATACATATATGCTATATAATTTTTTATTTTCTATTGATTTAATCTTATGAATCATTATCTTTTTTTCTCATGCGTCTATACATTTTTAATATTTCTTTTTTACTTCTATCTTTTCTTTTATTGAACTTTGACCTACATGGGGGATTCTTATTAAAAATGCATATGATGCCCAGAATAGGAATCAGAAAATTTTGCTTATGAAATTCTTTAATAATTTCCCTCTATTATTGATGTCGAAATAAAGTCAAAAACTCATGGACTGAGCTGGATCTGCTATTAAAAATTTTTACATATATTTTAAATGCGGAAAATAAAATATATAAATAAAAATATTACGATTATGATAAGTTATGACAAAACGCCACTAAAATCGCGATTGTAAAACTCTAAATGAAATTTTAGTTTCGCCATTCAAAATATTTTTGCAATCTACTTTATTATTTAAAATTTTGATATTTCAGCTAATGCCAGTTTTCGGTGTTTCAATTAATTAAATCGTGGTAAAACAGATCAAAATGTACAACTAATGCGGAATAAAAAGCTTTGTATGATAATCCTAAAAATTAAGTATATTACTAACAAGGAGAAGGTCTCACCTTTGGGAGCTGGATTTTTACCAAACTTATGGAAATTGCTCTTTATTGAAAAAAAAAATACCCCTGTTTTTTTCTTTTTGTCTAATGGGCTTTTTTTCCCGACTTGCAGGCTAATATATATTTATATATAAATATATCAGCAGTGCTTCTTTCTGGTTTATCTTAAATAAGATTAGTGATAGATGAAATTAAAAGGTATATTTTGAAAGTTGAGAAAATTACCTTTAATTTGATATGTTATATGTTAATAAAATATTCATTCTATCAAAAGTTACAGTAAATAAGAAATGATGATTATTTTATGTATTTATTCCATGTTAAGATAGTGTAACTTTGTATGCAAAAATCATATGTAAAATCATATAACAAAACGTATAACAAAATCATTATTTTAGATCCATTGTAACTTTTGATAGAATAAATATTTTATCAACATATAATATATCAAATTAAAGGTAATTTTCTCAACTTTCAAAATATACCTTTTAATTTCATCTATCACTAATCTTATTCAAGATAAACAAGAAAGAAGCACTGCTGATACATTTATCTATAAATATATATTAGCCTGTAATTCGGGAAAAAAGGCCTGTTAGACAAAAAGAAAAAATAGGGGTATTTTTTTTTCAACAAAGAGCAATTACCCCAAGTTTGGTAAAAATCCAGCTGCCAAAGGTGAGACCTTCTCCTTGTAAGATGCACTTTATATGTATAAGGCTTGAAACTTGACAAATCTTGACGACAGATTTAAACTTGTTAAAAATATTGATTTTTAATTTTTTTCATTGTACGCTAGAAAAAAGTAAAATAAAAATATTGACTGGGTGCATGATTAAAGTTGGAAACTCCAACTAAGCACATGTTATAACCGTAAAATTTTTGTCTTTTTTTATTTTTAGTTTTCATATCATTAATGTATACGGTCCAATTTGTAATGTACTTTTCAAATATATTACACACAAATTTTTTTTTAATTCAATTATTATTTGTCAAGTTTCAACAGGCCGGGATACAAAATTTATATTTTTTTGAGAATGAACCATATACACATAGTAGAGAGTAGGGCTATACTGTAATCCAATTATTGTATTCGAACACAAAAATGAAATTAAACCAAACTTAGGGATCTTGTTTTAGTTGTTACTAAAAACTTATTTTGAAATTATGGTCGATTTTTTAATGGTCTTTACTGATTTAAACACTCTATTTAGTAAAAAGTCACGTAGCGCTAACTTAAGCCTTATGATTTTATTAGCATATATTCGGGTTTTGAATTTTAGATAACATTAAATTATATATCACAACTTACACTCACATATACACACCGTACAGTAAGTTCTCATTAAGAGAGGATTTTTACATGTAGAACTGATTAAACACCTGTTGAAAAGAGACTTTCTTACGTAAGTTCTTATTACGATTGAAATTTAACCAAATTTTTACGTAAGAACTTTGGTACAAACTTATGTAAGAACTTAGGTTAATGTGAATCTAAAGAAGATTTTACGTTATCCTTTTCTCTCATAAATTTTTTAATTTTTCACTTTTTCCTTTTCTATCTTTATCTCTTTATATTGAAATAAAAACCTTACCCGTTCCCATACTAACCCTCACAATTAACCCCTAGACCCACATCTACATACGCACTTACACGCACACGCCAATAATACAGATTTTTTACATAAATCCGAAAATTTATTTTATTTAAATAAATAATTGTATTTTCCAGTTGAATTTTTTATTCTCTTACATACTTTAAACTTAGAATTTATGTGTGGTACATATTGTTGAATAATTTCAACAGAGCATCTTTTCTTACATTCTTAATATTTGAAAAATTAAGATAGAACATACTCCTCAATAATTAAGGTAGGACTTCTTTCTGAAAAATTGAAGTGGGACATCTTTCCAAATTAAAATGTGACATTTTATCTAAAAATGGGTTATCGAAAAAATGTCCCCAATTGTCAGTAAAATGGATGTCTTCGAAAATATGTCCATTTTTTAAAAAATGTCCTTTTTGAAAATATAAACGTATCAGAAAAATAGATGACTTCGGAAATGTGTCTAATTTCGTAAAGATGTTTATTTTCGAAAAAATGTCTTTTTCGGAATTATGGATATTTTAAATCTGTCCCGCCTCCATTCGAGAAAATGTTCCGATTTGGGACATTATCCTTAAAATATGGACATTTATCGTTAAATTAGGACATTTTTCCGAATGGAGGCGGGACAGCGTTGGCGACTGCACGATTTTTTTAATAATATAGAGAGATAATAGAGATATAAGGACCCAGTATTCCAAATTTCATCAAAATCCATGCCCCGTATGTTGTGGCACCTCTTTGTTAGCAGTTTTCTTATACAATATCGCTTCTTCTAGTTCAAAGCTGTCAAAAATAACGCAGCGTGACTATCTGCAAGCTTTGGTCTCAATAATATAATAATACTAATATTGAGTAAAATATTTGCTATTTAGCAACTACTTTACTTTTACAAAATTAAAATACCAAATTGTTACTATCTCAGCTGTTCTCTCAGAAAATATCGCTTATTTTAGTTCAAAGCTGTCGAAAATAAAACAATGTGAGATCTATAATCTTTGACTAAGAGTAACGATATAAAACATATTAAATGAAATATTTGCTAGTTAGCAATTATTTTACTTTTAAAAATTGAAAATCCAAACTGTGATTCCTTTAACATTCACCCCAGGAAGTATTGCTTCTTTTTGCTTAACAGCGAGAAAATAAAAATAAGAAGTAATACAATTATCTGTAGGGCTTAGATAAGAGTAATAAATAAGGATATTTTCAAATTAACATAGAGTAAAAAAATTGTTTTTTAGCAATTCATTTACTTCAAAAAATGAAAAAACAAACACTTTTACTCCGTTTGCAGAATCTTCTGAAAATCTTGCTTCATCTTGATTTACAGCTGTAGAAAAAGAAAAAACGTAAAATAAGTTTCTATAGGCCTTGAATAAGAGTAATGTTATTTAAAAACTAATATCGAGTAAAATATTTGCTATTTAGCAATTATTTGGTTTAGATTTTAGAACTAGCGCCATCTTGCGGTTTAATTAGTGCTATTTTTACCGACATCGTAGGGCGCATTCGTGAGTATCGTCTGCAGTTTCAACGGAATAGACGGCTCTGATGAGTCGAACTTTTTCGAAATTTTTCAAATGTGCAACAAATTATTGAAATTTTAATTAAAATTTACAAAAAAACTAATGTACCAACACCTACTTCTTTTTATGTCTTTAGACTCAGAATTTTACCCTCTATTCAGATCTCCAGGCGTCTAAAGTACTTATGATACATCCTGTATATATATACATATTGGTCGTTTCATGTCAAGTAAGGAGGGTCAAAATTTTAAATTGGCTCAAACTTTTAGAATATCATCTTTTTAACACTAGAAACTCAAAAAAAATTTTCCTGATCTTTTGGTTGAGTTGGTTATGCTGTATAACCAATCAAAAAATCATATATTTTCTGATTTTTGAAGTTAAAAATTTTAATATATTTTTTTAACATGTTATATACTAAATATTATCTAAATTGGATATTGATTACATGTATATTATCAGTTTATCAAGTATGACCAGCCTTGAATAATCAACTACTATAAAAACCTTGAATTTGATAAATCAGCGGCTACGTCCTAATTTATTTTTGTATTCAAGGGCTCAAAATTTGCTTAAAATTATACACTTTAAGATAAAACTTGTCTCGAAATGGTAAAATAATTTTAGGCCAAGTTATTCAATTTAACAAACAACTATTCACAAAAAATTGAGTAAATGTGGCATTTTACCTATTAAATTGCTAATAAATTTAAATAACTTGGTCTAAAATTATTTTACCATTTAGAGACAAATTTTATCTAAAAGTGTATAATTTTAAGCAAATTTTAAGGTTGTTCCTCTCAAAAACGATTTTCTTCCAAATGTTTTGAAATTTGACACACGCATTTATTTTTATGTTTTTTATGCGTGTGTCACATTATTTAACATGTAACGCATAGGCGAGTAGTAAAAAAATGCGACATTTTGATCGATTACAAAAAAACGGGTCATTTAATTTTGTTAAAAAAACTAATATAAAATAGATAAGGTTACTTTTGAAATACTGTCGAAAGAATAAAATTATTGCCCATGTGGTTTTTGAGAAAACTTGAAGTAAATATTGCTATTTCTTGTTCCAAAGTAGCGTTTTGGTAAGGTCTGCGCATGCGCTGTTGGTAATACGGTCGTATTAGTGTACACGTCTATGCGGGGCTTAGTGTAGGAGATCAATAGCGTCTCAAAAATTATACCTAATAGGTATCGGGTCCCCCGTGGAACTCCTTTGTAAAAAAGTTGATACGTAAATGAGCGGGAGGAACGTCCTTAAGCCCTTAAACACAAAAATCAATTAGAGCTTAGCCACTTATTTATCAAATTCAATGTTTTTATAGTAGTTGATTATTCAAGGCTGGTTAT
This sequence comes from Leptomastidea abnormis, assembly GCA_030522805.1. Classification (NCBI taxonomy): domain Eukaryota; kingdom Metazoa; phylum Arthropoda; class Insecta; order Hymenoptera; family Encyrtidae; genus Leptomastidea; species Leptomastidea abnormis. The sequence goes on from JAPYZE010004605.1 coordinate 6,894, forward strand.
ACTTGATAAACTGATAATATACATGTAATCTACAATTTCCATATTATTGTGTATATAACATGTTGAAAAAAAATTTATTATAAATCAAAATTTTCAACTTCAAAAATCAGAAAATCTCAAAAAATGCAAAATTGTGATTTTTTGATTGGTTATATAGCATAATAAACTCAACCAAAAGACCTGGAAAATTGTTTTTTGAGTCCTTAGTGTTGTAAGGATGATATTCTGAAAGTTTAAGCCATTTTAGAATTTTGACCCTGCTCACTTGAGATGAAATGACCCATATATAGACCCATTCTTTTACAAACCGAAAACCTTTCTGACCGACCCATCTTCGATTTGCTTAAAAATTTTTTCACGGGTTCTATATAAAAAAAAGCGACACGTGTTCCAAGATTTTCGTTTATTTTGCTTTTTTTGAAAATAGAGAGGGTTGAAAATTTAAGACCTTGGTGATTTTTGCTCTGAAGTCTAATTTTCAAAAATTCATAACTTTAATTCCTTTCAAGCTAGAGACAACTTTTTTTTTAGTTTTCAAGGTTATGATGGGACAAATAGGGGAGAAAATAACCGGTGCAGCTTCTCATAAGCTGCACGACCTACCAACTCCAGCAATCGTATTTCTGTCGCACCAGTTCTCCCTTTGGAGTGGCTGCACTCGCCCCCACGACATTAGCGTGGGTGCAAGGGCGATTACGTGCTATGCCGACCTGGCCCACCCCAACACAGGCAGCGAGTTCCCTCGAGCTTCCTGCTCTCGTAGCCATTTATCAAGGTGGCTACCACCTTAGCCGTATATCTCTTATATATTCCTCGGCTATGCTGGTTGCCCAGTTATACTCGCGTATATAGCATGCGCAAGCCCGCGGAGGCTAGCAGTATTCGCGGTCTACCGGGTGATTTTAATCTTGGGGAAAGCAAACGAAAAAAATTTGAGGTCCGTAAATAACAAAGCAGTAATTGAATGAAACTTAGTGTTTAATGTAAATAAAATGAAAAGAGTAATAAATTGGCCTGCTGGCCTACAAGAGAAAAGATAACTCGAGTCGATGCGTCGTACAAGGTTGTATGACGCAACGATAACGTATAAATATAATATGTAACTTTGAAATATAACCCTGCGTCGGCGACGTTCGCACGACGCAGTTTAACGGCTTTGAAAAGAATAACAATGGCACAATCCGGCGCACACCAAGGTATACTCGGACATGCACACACCTGGACGCTATCGCAGCGTCCGCCTAATTCGTCTCCAGGAGCACGCGGACTCCTTACGCACTACACTACTTTGCGAGGAATAACCAGTCCTGGCTTTTCTCGCCACACACTGCACTCACACCCATGCACTTTGCTGTAGAGCTCTACTTACAGGCTTAGCCTATTGAGTTGATCGGGAAAAGAACTGGATTCCGCGCCTGAGTTGCTCCGGGGGAACGAAGACGAGGCCACCGTCGATGACTAGGCGGTGGAGAGCTAAATGCTATATTCTTAAGTCCTCTTCGTCCCGGCGTCTTGAAGCTATACGCCCACCAGCAAGTAACTTGGCTCCGGGGCTTCCTATCTCGGCTTCTTCTCTTCTCCTTCTTTCTCTCTCTTTCTCTCTCTCTCTTTCTCTACTCATGCTGGTGTAACATGTGTTGAGGCTGCGTTCTGTATGTTCGCGCGCGCTAGCTAAACGAGTCTGGGCCAGCTCTTGCACTCACGTGCTGCCGGCACCTCATCCTCCTTCTACCAGCCTCTCCCCCATTTCCCTGCTCGCCCAGCGTTAAAGCGCTGCCAACTCTCTCGCACGCACTTTTTACTGCTGCTGATGTTCTCTCGCTTGCTTGTCTGCTGTTGCTCTATACTGCAGCTTATACATGCGGTTTATAGCTACGTACATGCGTGGCTTGTCGAGTACGTGCTACTCGTCACAAGGTAAAAAACTTAATTTTAAGAAAAAAAAAGTTTAATAAAAATTTATAAAAAATTTTATATTGTTATAAACAAATTAAATTTTGAAATCAATTTATAACAATAAAACCCACTACTTTGCTTCTTTTGAGTATGACCATCGTGTTCTACGTCCAATTTTACATCGATAATGTTATTTTTATCGATGAAAAAACGATTATTACCGTAGAAAGAGGCTATTTTAAACACAGAGGCTACTTTGAAAACCTCATTTTTTATACATTTTGCTTTCTCATAGAGGAAACTTTGAAATTATGCGGAAATTTTTTTTTTATAAATTATGTTAAAAATGTTTTTTATAATGTAAGAAGTCAGAATATATTATTTTTATGAAAAAAAATTTCGTGTGTCCACTTTTTGGCGTACGGATAGATGTATTTTTTTTTCCTTTTTTTGCACCCAAAAAAAATGTATCTATATTTCGATTTTTACCAGATAAAGTGATTTTGATGTATTTTTTTAATAAGGATTCTGGGAAAGAATATAAAATTTTTTTTAGCGATCTCCATTTTTTTTTATTTTTAGTTTTCGAGAAAATGACTTTTTGCAATTTTAACATACTAAAAATAAATATTTTTTTTTCGGACAAAGTGCATCTCTTAGAAAAGAAAAAAAGCTTTAATTTCTATGTTTTACTTCTCTTTTAGATTATGTAAATTTTAAGTTTTTGTTAAAATACTAAAATTTTTTCAAGGTTACATATCTCGAATAATTCAAAAGCTATTGATTTGAAATTTTGACCAGAGACATTGATTATTTTTTATTTCTTAAAAAGGAATAAATTTTTTTCCTAACAAAAAGCATTTTTAGAGAAAAAAATGCTTTAATTTATTTTTTAGTTTCTTGTAAATATGTAGTTTTCAATTTTTTGTCATAAAAGTGAATTTCGTTAAATGTGTTGTAATTTGATGAATTTAGAAGGTATAAATTTAAAAATTAAAAAAAAATATTTTTGCCATTATCTATTTTTTAGTAAAAAAATTCCAGCTTTTTGAAATATAATTTTATAAAACAATTAAAGTTTTCAAATTTATATGGAATAAATATTTATTTGAGGAAGCTTCTTGCAAAATAATTAACAGCGGTTTTTTGATATTTGGGTAGTTTGTACTCAAACGAAGACTATACATCAATTTTTTTGGGTTTTTTTAACTTTTTTTTAACTTTTTTTAGCATTTAAAATTAAGCAAACAATTGCAAAAAATTTTAGGCTGCCGATACTTTGCTGGCAAAATCGGCATTCAATGCTTCATGGAATATTATTTTATTAGTCAATTTGGATTTTTCTAATGGATCGAATGACGCAAACCACAAGTTTCTTGATGCTATACAAAGCCTTTTATTCGTGTTTTTTTATAAAGGGGTTACTTTAAACACTTTTTTATAGTTTTACATTTTTACTTGATTTATACTTTGTTGCCCTGTAACTGTAATAAGCTAATTTGAAGCGCTTTAATTTCTTTTGTAAACCGTGTAACGAGAGATTATTCTCGTTGCTTGCTCTCTCTCTCAGCTCAAGCAAAAGCATATGTAATTAATATATTAAAGTTGTTACAGGTGCTGCGACGTCA
>JAPYZE010004606.1:0-10976 GCA_030522805.1 Leptomastidea abnormis
TAAACGATATAAGTTATTTGATAAGAAAAAAAAATGATTTAATCAGATTGTGTCATATTTAAGATCAATTGATTTAATTATCATTATATTCCTAGAAAATGATAATATTTTATACATTTATTTGCTGACTCATTAAATATTTGTTTATTTATTCATGCATAGGTATAGCAAATGCTAGATTTTTGGAATTTCGTAAATTTTAATTGATTATTAAAGGCATGCAAAATTTTAATTTTATATTACAACATATCATTTAAATTCTTATCTATATTGAGCTTTTTTTTGTAAAAAAAATTAGTACAATTCACTCTCTATATTATACAAAGAATAAAAAAAGAGGTACCTGTTACAGCATCTTACTCAATTTTGAAATACATCAAATTTTCATTTTTATATCAACAAAGATATATAACACCTGCTTCAAGATAAAAAAAGCTCACCCACATTATTAATACATCAAATCAATCTTAATAGTTAAAAAAGCTTATACTATACTATACAACACAAGAAAAGAATACAACCTTACTTAATGGATATAAAAGCATCGATTACTTTTAACGAGACCTAAAAGAAAATATCTGCAGAAAGGGTAAAAAAGCTTTTACTTCTTTTTTTTTTTTTGTATCCCCTACCTTTCTTTTTACTCTTCATCTGTAAATATCAGTCACCTTTTGATCTTTGCTTATATACCAATATAACTGCAGTATACTCGTTTTCAATCTTCGATGTGTCTCCGTTTTTCTTTCTTTCTTTCTTTCTTTTTTTTTGGTCTCACTTTTGCATCGATGAATAAAAATTGAATGATCGAATTAACAGCTCTGTGTGTGTATTATAAAGGCTTTTTTTATGTCTTTTGTAATTATACAGTAATAATAATTTATATGACACTGATATTGTATGCTCTTAATTAACGTAATACTTTATTTTATCATTTTATTATCTCGTATATTAATGAAATTAATCTGTAATCAATAATTGTTTTTCATCTTCTTTTTTTTACTATTAAATTCTAAAAAATATTCAGTATTACATAAATCTAATAATATAAGTCAAATCTTAAAAAAATAATAAAATCATGTAATCCATTAAAACAAAAGCTCTCAGCTTAATCGTTTTATAATCACTTTTATTTGCAATTCATATTAGATACGATAGCATACAAAAAAACTAACTTAAATTCAGCTACTACCCCACCTCATAAACACAGATACACCACATCAAAAAATTCCCTTTCTCTTTAAAAAAAAAAAAAATCAAAGAAAGCCGCATACTACATCCTACTTTCCAAAAACCCTCTAAAAAATAGAAGAAAAAAAAGAAAAACAAAAGAAAAAATTCAAAAACGATGTCACTTGTCTAGTCCCAAGATCGTCTAGCCTACTCTCTCCTCTCTACCACCCTCATTTTTCCCTGCAAGCTCTATGCAAGCTCAAAAAGAGGAGGGGGGTGGGGAGTAGTGTCTAGTAGGTAGGACGAGTAGCAAGCGCACCTTTACTTCAACTTCGCGAAGTCTCTCTCTCTCTTCCCCTCTCTTCCTCCTTTCCTACCATCCTCCCTCTCTCTCACTCACTCGTTCCTTTGATCTCAGCCGACAGTACCGTCTCTTTGATCTTATGCGACCTCCTCCTCCTCCACTTCCACCACCCCTCTTTTTTTTTAGTATACGCTCCACGTGGCTCTTGATACTTGCGCCGCCTTGTGCGTGCGTGTGTGTGTGTATACATATACATACACATACATAAAACGATGAGAGTGAGATTTCAAACAACAAATCCTTGGTCACCAAACTATATATTATATATACACAGGAGGATCATCCTTATCCTCTTTATCTGTCTGTCTGTCTTTGTTACGTAGAAGGGAAGGCAATCGTAATCGTTTCACATGTAGAACACTGTCTGTGAAATGCCCTTGTTTTTAATCGAGAGACACGTAAAAACCTATATACATACCAGTAAAAAAGTTGGCAAAAGAGTTTGATTATGTGTATAATATGTAGGTGGTGGTATGAAAAAACGCGATTTTCTTTCTATTCCCCTATCTTTTTTTCTTCTTTTTATTATTTTTTCTCTCTTTTTATTTGTCATAAGGAAATAATGGTTAAAAACCACGTGTAATATATACTTGTTTTTTTTTTTGCAAACTCGCCAAACGATTATAATTTTTTTTTTCTTAAATCTCTTACTTTTACTCGCACCTTTTGACAATAGCCTTTGACTGTACAACTACTTGTCTCTCTCTATATATACATATATACCTATATACGTACATGTACATAAATACAAACTCAAGCGCGAAAAATTCTCCTTTCTCTCTTTCTTCCCCCTTCTTCTTCCTTTTTTTTTTGTAGTTACTGGTGTTACACCAGCTGTCGTTTCTTTATATATACCTATATATAATACCATACCTACCGTCATATCGTTGAACGTCGGCATTTCTTATTTTTCCTTTGATCCCTGTGAAAAAAAAAAAAGAAGAAGGAGAAGGAGGAGTAGATATAGCAAGTCAGTCAGGAGTATGAGAAAAAAAAGAAGAAAGAAAGAAATAAAGAGGGGAAGGAAGATAGCGACTGATAGGCCATGTTTCTCTCTCTTTCGTTTTACAAACCCCTACAGTTTCCCCCCTTTTTCTTCTCTACTTATCCTTAAAGCTCTTCGAGATGCGCTTGAATGGCACTTGAGTTTGACGCGACGCTTTTTCTGTATGTATATGTATGTATGTATGTAAGTTCGTACTTGAATTTGAATTTCGCGCCTTTATCGATAAATATATTCGTGTGAAAAAGTCCTTATTCAGGTACTTTTCTCCTCTTTCTTTCTTTCTTTTTTTTTTTTTTACTTAGGATAATCAAGTACGTGTTCATTATATTATATTACCAACGACTATTATATATACTGTTTCTTTTCATTTTTATACTCTTGTGATACGGTAATTTCTTTTACTTTTTTAATTTAATTTAATTTAATTTGAATGATTTGGTTATAAGGTTGAGACATTTATAAGGTATTACTTGTTCATGGTTAATTTTTTTATATATTTCGTGTTTGATTATTTTTTAAAAAATTAAATTAATATTGATTTAATAACATGTATTTTATTAAATAATATGAATTATATCGTAATTTTACTATAGTATTATAGGAAGCATAATATAAAGCTACGAGTACATAGATACATACAAGCACTTATAGTTGAGTTAATCAAATTATTTGCTTTATATACATTAGAAACTCGAGGGACCATTTAGTATGTATATATACACGGTGTATATACTATACATCAAAGATTAATGCTATATCTATATTATCAATGATGTTGTGATGCATTTGCCTTTGTATCGACATGTAATTAAACTCAATTATAAATATATAAATGATAATGATTAATACAAATTTTAATATTAAGATTAATTATGAGATTACAGATAATTCATCTGTTAATGCAATGATTACAAAAAAAAAAAAAAAAAAAAAATAGCATCCAAAATTAAAAAAAATGAAAATTTTCTTGCAAAATGAGTATTAAGAATTATGGAAATAAAGAAAAAATCATACCACATCTTCCACACTTTCTTTACTACAAAGAAAAGAAAAGTCTTACCTTCTCATCAAAGGTAAAAGATGACAAAAAAAAAGTATACCCAGCCCTACATTTTACTTTTAAAAAAAAAGTTACAAGCGCAACAAAGATATAAAAACACCTGACACGTTATTCGTGAAGTCACGATACTTCACCGTTTTGCACGATATATATATAGTCTGTTCCTCTTACTTAACTTCAAAAGCGGTCCCGTTTTATCCCCTCTATTCCTTATTTACAATAAAAGCTATATCTGCAGTATAAATATAATATTCGATATAATGATTACAGCTACCTGTTTTTATATAAGAATATTTGATAGGAAATCGGTTCAATAAACTACAAATCGGACCGCATATAATACATCGATACATATTTCTGCTTATAAGAAATGCAAGCAGGAGCAAAAGCAGCAGCAGCTGTACCTACCTACTTCGTATACACCAAAGATGGAAAATGAATCAGCTGGTGCGCTATGTGCTGTATTTGAAGTTTACAACCTTAACTTTTATAGGTATACCGATGCTGCTGTATGTATATATGTATATATGCCCGCTGGCTAACAGCCGCGCCTGGTAATATTCCTCATCTTCCCCCTTTTCCTTTTGCCACTCTGCTTCTCTTGTGTGTCGAACGCCGGCTTTTAATCTTCGCTTCAAAGTCAGAACGATTTTTTTTTTCTTCTTTTTTTTTCTCTTTAGCTTCGATCTTTTACCGGTTTATGTATATGTATAATATGCTTGCAACCCTTATACTTGTTTTTTTTTTTTTATTTTTAATGTTTTTTTGTTTTTTTGTTTTTTAAGGTGTCTTGGAAATGAGATAATTTGCACTGTATACTATATTATACCAGAGGCGATTTTATCTTTGTTGGAAAATTGAGATTTATAATTTAATGCAACTGTTTTTATATGTTACTACCTTTATTTATTTTTTTTATTTTTGGTAAAACGATATTATTTTGGAGTATGTAATTATGTGTATATTTGTTTTTTCGTTTTATAAAAATTATTATTATTATTTGTTAAAATTAACTATTTAAGTGAAAATATAAAATCAATATCTATTTTTCTTGCGATCGTTAAAGATATATTATACAAAATCAGTTTTATATTCTTTTTTTCACCAAAAAGAAATCCAATAAATCTCTTTTTAAAATCTTTTAAAAAATCAGTTTACAGATTTTTCTCAAACGCTTTTACACATAAAAAAAAAGAAATCCCTAAAGAATATTATTTTCCGATTTCAATCATATCATGACTCATCTTACACTCCATCAACCCTCCTCCTCCCCCCAAAAAAAAAAATTATCAAATCATACAAATTTAATAATCCATAATCCATAATTAAAAAAAAAAAATTTACAAAAAAATTCCTTGGAGACAGTCGCAGAAAAAAAAAACATACACTTTCAATAAAGATCATAGCAAAAGCCGCCAACAACACAGAAGAAGAAAAAAAATCTTCTCATCTTCTTCGTCATGTCGTGAAAAACTCTCTCTCTCTCTCTCTCTCTCTTACTCTCTCCCTAAACAGCAAGCGCTTTTCTTTAAATCGTCAAGTTAAGACTATACCATAACTATATACAAGGAAGACCGCCCAGATCGTAAAGAGAGAAAACCGACACCTATACATATACCATACAGTTAAAAATTTTTCTTTTTTTTTCCTTATAAACCACAGGTTGCTAATGAACTGCACATTTAGAAGCTTTCTCTATATATTTCTCAGCTATACTCACAATTATTATTTCTTTAAAATCCCTATGGACTATCTTAGACAGTAAGTAAAAAAGAAAGAAAGAGGTATGTACTAATATATTTTTCCAGGAGGGAGTATAAGAAGAAGAAGATGCTGTGTATATATTATATTGGTGAGAGAAAAAGAAGATAAGCCTTTGGGATTAATCGCACATAGTATTTTTTTTCTTTTATTTTTTTATTACTACCTTTTTTTTTTAATTTCTTAGCAGTATAAACGTTTGTAGGACCCAGAAAGCAAAGTGTGTGTGTAAATGTACATACATATACACATATATAGGACGTGCCATAATTTTCAAGGGAAGCTTACTTGGGCCCCTTTCTTTCTTTCTTTCTTTCTTTCTCTTTCTCGCTTAATAACAGTAATTAAATTAATCTCGCACGCGTAATTACTTTATAAAGCGGTGGCAATTATTTTTCTCCGCCTCTTTCTCTCTTACTTACATATACATAACATATATACACACACACGTTTACCTTCTATGATGATGTATATAATACTATCAGGCACTGCGCTTGCTTCTCTTTCTTTCTTTCTTTCTTTTTTTCTTTCTTATATTATATATGGAGAGCTGGAGGATTCGGTATAATGTAATTACAAGGTGTGCGCGTAATGCAATGGATGCGCGGTTGGGCCTCCTTCTTCTTTTATTTTTTTTTTTTCTTCTCTGGTGTTGTTATTATTATTTTTTTATTTCTTGTTTTAGATATTTTTTTTCTTTTTTTTCACTATTTATTATATGCGAGAGAGAAACCGTGTGATGTGTGTAAGAATTGTGAAATTAGTGTGTTACATTGGTATACCAACAGGTCAACATAAGATTTTTATAATTATTTAATTTTTATTTATTTATTTATTTTTTGTTTGTTTTATAGTTGAAAGTTATATTATATGCTCTTTTCAATTACGTAAATTTATAATAAAAATTATAACAGCATAGCTGAATTATTAATTTATCAAATTGTTGTTTTATAGTAAATCAAAACAAATATTCATTAGTCCAAAACTCATGTGAAACTACCGATTTTACACTAGAAATTCAACGCAATATAATTCAAAATTTCTCATACAATTTTAAAATAACAATTTTTATTATGAATAAATTTAATTTCTAATCAAAAATTATACTTTATATTATTATAAAAGAACAAATGTCATACAACCGATTTGTTCTCAAAATAAAACCTCAGCAATCATGGCAAAAAATAACATATCAAATAAACAAACCGGCCCCTACTATTTTTCAAATTACCATTCGCGTTCTACCTTACTTACACATAACTATATATCTCTATCGCTCGTCTTCTGCTATGCAACTTCCACAAGCCGGACATTGTTGTTTCTTTCAAGTACAGCCGCAAGTTTATACTCACGTGCTTTCGTACAATTATACAATAGTTTTTTAAACACTTACGTTGTTTATTACACGTTAGAAAGTGACAATTTTTAATCTACTAGGAATTAAGTTAATTTTTATACAAGAACAATAATGCAAATCTCGATGTCACTTAATTTATTATCGAACTAAACGAACTCACATAACCTCTGATCCTCCTACAAATCATTGCGATGATTCAAGGGTAATATGTTATATATTTTCTCAAAAACTGTTACACAATCTATTGTTGACTTATACTTATGATTTTTAACAATAATTTATTCATAATTATCCAACTTATTAACAATGACACATTATTATTTTTGTTTTTTTAGATTTAAAAACGTGTGTCGCGTTGGATTACGTGCACGCGCGCAATTAAAATCAAGATATTCCACAAGTAAAGATAGTAAACCTTCGGTCAAGGAGGAATGGAGACAGAGAAGGAATATTATATTTGACAATGAATTAAACCGAATAGAAAGTGAAACTGGACGTATAGAAAAGGTCAATGTCAAATTTTATCCTACCGCGAATGAAGACAAGGTTATAGATATGATTATGAATAAAGAATTGTCAACGCCAAGTGATTGTGCTAAACATATATCGCTGGATGTTTTTAAAACTGGTGCTGTGGCTTTAGTTGATGGTGTACCATGGGATATGAATAGACCGTTAGTAAAGGACTGTGATTTGAGAATTCTAACTATGAATATGCCAGAGCAATTGTTTGCTCTTAATAATATTTTCTGGCGCACTTGCTCTTTTATGTTAGGAGCTATGGTGGAATCGTCTTTTAAAGATAATATACTGTTGTATCTTCACAGGTGAATCATATGTGATAAATTATTTAGTCTATGTACATCTGCTTATACTAAACATGTTTTTTTTTAATTGCAGCTTTCCACCATCAAACATAAAATCTGGCAGCTTTGTATACGACGTTATCATTGATCTACCGAACTGGAAACCAACTAACGCAGAAATGCGAGCTTTGTCTGCTCAATTTGTTAGACTAACAAATGCCGAGCTGCCACTTCGAAGGCTCGAAGTGCCCGAATCATTAGCTCTAGATATGTTCCAAGACAATCCGTTCAAAAGCAAGCAAATACCAGAGATCGCGAAAAAGAATGAAGGACGAGTGACGCTTTACCGTGCTGGTGACCACATTGACATTAGTAAAGGTCCAATGGTTGGGCACACAGGAATAATCGGCAAGACAACCATTGCTGCTGTTCATAAGATTGAACATGAAGAATCAGATCGCATGTATCGTTTCCAGGGCGTTGCTTTGCCGCGCATCGCTTATCTCAATCACTTTGCTTTCAATATTTTGGAGCAGCGTGCTATGAAATTAAACACTACGACCTTTATCACCAATAAAGAGACAGACGAAAATCAAGAAATGAGTAGCCTTTTAGTGAAAAATTAAGGACTTTATAAATTCGGTGATCGAATTATTATTATTATAATTCATGTGTAAATAAACTCGCGTTAACTGGAGCTTTATTGATCTCCACTGCTGATATATAATATAGTTGGAATTATTTACGTTTGTATACTATTTGAAATAGAATGATTTTGCAAAATAAAACTATAATTTATTTCATTTTAGTTTTCCAAAAATAATTATTTTTTAATCTATTTAATTTCAATTGGGATATAAATACATATTTTCAGAATCACTAAACATTATTTTGAGCAGCTAGATAAAAATTTTTTTAATAAAAATCATAATTTTAAATACATTTATTTACTAAACATTACTTCTTTTATCCAGGAAATATATTTAATTAAATTTACATAAATTGTTAATCCCTCATTTTGACTGCAAGGATGTTTAGATACAGAAGCAATTCCAATAATTCTGACTTTGCCTTTCTGATTTATCAATAACGGTGCACCAACATCGCTCTAAAAAAGACAAATGATCTTTTAATAATATTACAAATCATCATTCAACTTATAACATTTTTTTTAATTAAATTGATGCAATACTATAATGAGCTAAAAATATGTTAAATTTATAACTAAATCATAATATTTAAAATCTTACGTTCTATCCTAAAAAATAAAGAAATTAAAATTAACTGAATAAATAACTTACAATACAACTTGGCATTGAAACATCTTGTACAGTGCAAAAAGTATCAATAGGATGAAGTGTCAAATTGTAAAGACGATTACAAATGTCACCATACATTACATTAACAATAACTGCCTTAAGTGGACCTTGATGATCAGGTGTATCTGCCCAACCAATTGTAGTAGCTGGAGAATAAGGAAGTACATCAACTACTGGTAAATTTACAGGAGCAACAATATCGATATTTCCCCATTGTGGCCTTTCAAGATGAAGTAAAGCTATCCTTTAAAGAACAAAATTTTTTAATTGTCTATTATTAATGTTATAGATACAAATATATAAATTTATTTTTTATGTATTATGCAAGACTTACTGGTCTTTTGTGTAGACAACATTAGAGAATCTATGGATTACACGATCACTAAGTCCAGCTACATAGAGCTTACCAAATTTGACCATGATGTAACCGTAATCTGGTAGTGTATCGATACATATGGATAATGTTATTATCCAAGTTTTACTTAACAATGTACCAGCGCAAAAATAATAATGTGTCGTCCTATTGTTACCCCAATGAAGTGAAACTTGATGAGGAAATTCATCTTCTAAAGCATTTCTTATACTTGATACTTGGGTGGAATTTTTTTTTGCTGCAACGAATGAGATTAAAAAGTAAAGGATGATATACTGGAATTTCATGATGATTTCTGTAATTATAAATTTATTTATGTTTTGAAATTTTAAGAATATAAAAATATAAAATTAGAACGTTGTAATATTGTTACCTATAGTTTAGCTTATCCAAAAAATATCGTAGTGAATATCAGATTTTTAATTAATATAAAATGAATTTTGAGTAGTAATGGCACTTGAACTAACATATTTAATATTAAAATATCTTACGAGATGATAATAATTGTAATTTTTTTTTTAAATAGGTCAAAAATTGAAATAAGAAGAGTATTTTACATTTTATTGAAAGAAATTGTATTTCAATTATTTCGTAAATTTACCAGAGATATACTTTTTTAAAATTTACATTTAAATAACGAGCTGTTTTTAACAGAAATTTTTGGAAAAAAATATTTTTCGAACTAGATATCGGTATAAAATGAATAGTTAATTAGGATAAGTAAATACATTTTTAGAAATTGAAAGACATTATTTTATTTTTATCAGTTGAACAAGAATATTTTATTAAAATTTGTTATTCATATCGATACAATATAATTACAACCGATTTATATTCCAATCATTTTGAAACAAAAGAATCATAACAATACATTTGTTTATAATTTCATTAAAAAAACAATTTCAGCAGTAGCTTGTAAATATTTTTTAACGATCTATTATTTGTTATTCATTATGGTATCTTTTATCCATAGAATATCCTTGCTAACACTTTCATAAATTGTAAATCCTTTATTTTTCTCGCAGGGAAGTTTAGACATTGCTGCGATACCGATAATTATTACTTTGCCTTTATCATTAATTAATAATGGAGCACCAGCATCGCTCTGTAAAAGATAAATTATTATTTCATAATTAAATCGTCAAAAAAAATTAAAAAATTAAAAAAATAAATTAAACTTACAATACAACTAGGCGTTGTATTATTTTGTACGGTACAATAATTCCAATAATCACTAAGTGACAATTTGTACAAATAATTACAATTAAATCCACTTATTAAATCAACATCAACAGCTTTAAGTGGACCTTGATGATCGGATTCTTCTGACCAGCCAATCGTGGTAGCAAAATTTTTATAAATTACACCTAATTCTGGTAAATTAGCTGGAGCAACTAATTTACTATCAAGTCTCAGTGGTGATTCAAGCTTAATTAAAGTTATACTGTTGGTTATATAAAATTTAAATATTAAAATTTTATAAAAAATGATCTTTATTTTTTAAAAATTTTTTTATTTTTATTACTTACCTGCCTTCCACATAATATACATTAGAACCTGATTGGCTGAAACGTTGACCATATCCATTAATACGTAACAATCCAGATTTTACAAGAATAAAACCAATGTCGGGTAGAGTTTTAATGCACATAGATAATGTTATAACCCAATTAGAACTTAATAATGTACCAGCGCATAAATATTTATATGTTACACCGTTTGACCAATGAAGTGATACTTGATGAGGAAATTCACCTTCT
>JAPYZE010004607.1:0-10415 GCA_030522805.1 Leptomastidea abnormis
AGAGAAATAAAATATTGAGATTTTAAATATTATCAATTTAGTTTTTCAGAATTCTTTGAGAAAGCATTCTGCTAATGCAGTTAGCAGCGGTTTTTTAAACGTATCTATCTTTTTTTAAAAAGCATTAATTTATTTAGTTAAATAAACTAATTTAACAAATAGAAAAAAAGTCAATGTTGCTCCTGGACTATTAGTTCTGCTACCTATACCTTTAATTTTAGATAATATTTTTAGTTAAAGAAGTAATTCTTTAAGACTTTAATTTATACCATACGTATAAATAAATAAAATGATTTTTTGTTTTCAGATTATAACTTTGAATGATAATAAACATCTTTTGAAGCTTGACGGCTTATTATACGTGTTTTTGCTTATATATATTTATTAACGTGCGTACTTATATATAAAATTAGATAATAATATATAGTTAGGTAATAGGTGGCACTCACAGTAATAGGACTCGCCGGCAGGTGAACAGCCTGGATAAGGGATGCTCGAGTGTAGGGCATCGATGGGCATCCCGAGCGGCCCGACGGCGTAGGGACTGCCCTTGAGTGGCCCGTAATGCCCAGCAGCCGCGGGTCCAAAGCCCGCCGGCCCGAACAGATCGCTGGCGGAGGTGCTGGAGGCGGCGGCGGCCGCCGCGGCCAGGCCCCCCAGCTCCGTTGCGGCTGCGGCCCCACCGCCACCGCCGCCGCCGCAGCCGAGGCTGTTCGGCCACATGGGCAAGCGGGCAAGGCTCAACCTGTGAAAAGAGACGATAAAGCATCAAAACAAATTTGCCTTAATCAGCGATTCGTAGTCATTTATATTCTGTTTCTACTTCTTCTTCTTTGGACACAGCAGCTACTTTTACTTTTATGTGTACAATCGCTATATGCGAGATTTTTTGTTTGAGTTGAATCGCCTCCCGTGGCGTTTGCTTGACGGTTCAAGCAAGTTTACTGTCACTGTAGTCTAGAGGAGTTTATTAGCAGGTATATTTTATAGCGATTTAACGTTATGAGGACGTTACTTTTCAAATTAGTCTCTGTCAATTTTAAAAGCTTTTTAATGTGTTCAAAATATTTCTTTTTTCTTATTTCTTTTTAAAGTATTTAATAATCTTAATACATTCGTGAATAGTCTATGAAAACAAGTTAAATGAAGAGATAAAAGAGAAAAATTTCTTTTCACTGCATTAAATTTCATTTGATATTTTTGATGCACATTTGTTACGTTATAATTAAAATAAAAAATTCTATTTTGAAATTTTTATAGAAAATTTTAATAAATTTTGAAAAAATTAATTTGAACGTACAAAAACGAACGATAGTGTACCGAATTAGAATTATATAGGTATATATTTTATTTTTCGATAACTTATAAAAAAATTTTATTATAAAGCACTGCTATAGTCATACATCACTACAATTCTATGCTAATACACTCCTCAACACATTTCTTGAACTAATTTTAACAAGTAGGTATATTATAAATTAAAATCCTTTTAATTTTATATTACTTATATACTATTAATTGAATAGAAACTATACTTGTCGAGGATAATTTATCAACTATTCCCCACATTTGAACATATAACAAATTAAATTATATTTTATAAACTATACATAAAACACATAGCTATATTGCACGAAACTTAACTCCGAATTGATTTCCCATTAGACGATTTAAAGACCCTACACATACACCCCTCCAAAATTCAATTTACCCTCTTATTTTTTTTTTTTTTTTTTTTGCATCACCAGTTGGTATACAGCAATCCGAAAGTTGTTAATACGAAAAGAAAAAAAAGTAGGAAAGAGGCATTAAAGAAAGTATAAGAAAGAAAGAAAGAAAGCGAGAGAGATATATAATATACACTGGTCCGTATATAGGGATTATCGGTGCCGCGAGCCGGAAGAGGTTGCGTTGTCCGTCGGCTATATCATCTTACCCCCGCGGATGAAGAATAAGGTTTTGGTGGATCGAGGTGGAAGGAGTTGAACCTGCACACATGTCGCACTGGCGCTTTGCAAGCTCAAGGGGTGTGGGGGTTGGGGAGAGAGAAGGAGGTTGGGGGGATGGGGGGCGTTGTCTCTTAGCGGCGCAATAATCGTGGCTCCAGCCGAGCGCGAGAGGATCTGCCCCTTGAGTTGCCTCCCTCTTTTTTGGTGTATTGGGGTTCTCAAGGGCCCTAGAGTGGCCGAAGCCACAGTTCCCCGGAGCGCATTGCAAACACTTTGTCTTGGCAATAGCGGCATATAACCGCGACGATCTCTCTCTCTCTCCTTCTCTCACTATACACCCACTCTTTTCTTTTTTTCTCTTCTTCTTCTTCTGCTTCTTTTCGTTTTAGTCAAGCACTGTACGAACAAATCCCTCGAGCGCCTTTTTTGTTCCATACACCGGGTGCGCTCGGGCGTATACTTATACGTATATATAGGCACATGTGCGAGGGCGGTTGTTCGGATATATCGCGACGATTCTTCGATGAGTAGGTATATAGTAGTAGTAGTAGTAGTACCTATACACACACGAGTAGACCTTATGTATGACTATATAGGAAAAGGATAAATAGTAGTAGGAATTCCATTTGCAAAGTCGGCAAGTGAAAAACAACAAGTGGCCCCGGCGATGAACTGGAGCGCGGGCAAGCGAGCAATAGATAGATAGATAGATAGATGGAGAGAACTGCTGGAGGCGCATTGTCTACGCCAAGTGTTTGCACGCCCCAGCCGCGCATTGTCTATCTCGAGAGGGCCTCTGGCCGCACACATATTACAACACACACAGACACACAGTGCCTTCAAATATATATAGATGCTATTGCTGCTGCTGCTCTTCCACTCTTTTGCACGGCTCCGCGCGCCCGCACCTCCACCCTCACTCCCTCTTCTCCCCTTCATCCTCCGTTTCTATCACACTGTGTGCGAGTGTATACCTTTCTCTCTATTTATACCTATATACCCTGCTGGACCCGTGGAGGATAAAAAACATCTAGTCGGGCGTAATGGAAGTAGCATCAGCATCAGCAGCAACCGCGGTGGCTGTAGCTTCTTCGATTTTCCGGAGGCCAACGAAGCGTTGCCGCCCCTCCGTGTTCAGGCATCTCTACCTATATACATATATACCATCACCACCGGCGTTGCCGTTGCCGCTTGCTCCTCTCTCTCTCTCTCTTTCTATACCACTACCGACAATACGCGATATATCCTCCTCCTCCTCCTTCTTCTTTTGCTTCTTCTTTTTCTCTCAAAGCTTTTCCGGACGAAGGACTGTACGTCAGAAGGCCCCCGAGATGCATCAAAACTTCTTTCTCAGCTCCTCTTGTTGCTGTTCCATCGAGCGTAATGAGGGACCACTGACGTGTGTTTTTCACTATACCTTTCTCAGGGGTGGGGGAGGAGGAGGTTGGGAAAATGGGGATGGGGAGGAGGACTATAGATGTGTGTATACACCTAAGCAGAAGAAGAAGAAGGCCGCACCTATTATATATGTATATATATTGAATACTTACCCAGAGTCCTGGTTGAGGATGAGCCGATGATGGAGGGTAGTATGGAGGTGGTGGCTATTGCCGGCACTCGTTCCGCTGTCATGTGACCTGGAGCTTGAGCTTTCTTTTTTCGTTCGTTTCAAACTTTTCACACTCTTTTCTATCAGTTACACACTACTTTTTCTTTTTGTAATCCACACAATGTTGTCGTTTTTTAAATTTAAATTTCTAATAATACAATATTATTATCTGCTGTACGCAATAGATTAAAGCTTCGCGTCAACACACCGTTACAGAAGCCGCGCTTTATTCGTCTTGGTATAGCGCAGGAGAGATAAATACAGATAGAGAGAAGGAGAGAGAGAGGGAGAAAGAGAGAAGAAGAGAGAGAGCACGCGAGAGAGCTCGTTCTTTGGCGCGCGTCGAGCAGACACCGAGAGGCAGTAGCAGCAGCAGCAAACGACAGAAGCAGCCTCTCTCTAGTATATACGCCAGCAGTATAGGGAGCACGTCAGGGGGGGAGAACAGAGTGTTCCTGCAAACGAGTAAGAGAGAAGGCAAGATAAAATCGAGCGGTATAGAGCGAGCGAGAGAGAACTACGAGAAAGAAGAGGGAGAGCAAGAGAAACGAGGAGAGAAAGAGAGAGAGAAGAGAGAGAAAGAGAGAAAACGGGCAGAGAAACGTTGCGGAGAGGCGCAGCTGCGCGAATCCGCGAGGCGGAAGCGGGCGGGACCTGGCCTGGCACTCGCGAACCCCTCTACTCGGAGTGGGGCGCCAATCCCCAAGCAGCGATGGCTCTCTCTTTCGAGGAGCCAGGCGCGCGCTTGCTCTTCACTATAACTAGCAGCCCGCACAGCACGCTGCTGCTGCTGCTGCTGGTCGCTCTACTTTCGTTATATACCGTATAGTAGGTATATACCAACCCGAGACTCCCCTTTTCTATTTTGCCCCCCCCCCCCCTCCTCTTGGGCTCCACAACCTCGGAGCAGAAAGAGAGAGAGAGAGAGAGCACGCCTCGGGCATAAAGCGACCCCCCACATCCCTCACTCAACTCCACCTTTTCCTCCTTCTCATGCCCACCCTCTTTGTGTATAGTGTACCTCAAACCCCTTCATGCATACAGCGAGTCTTGCTGCTTCAAGAGGGAAACAAAGGGAGTACTCGGCGAATTTATTGGCGTTTGCGAGTGATCTCTTTTCTTTTCCTTTTTTTTCTTCTTTTTATATGTGTATAGCGAAGAACGACTGGGGAACATCTTCGTTTTTACATAACAGCCCCCCGCACAGTCCTCAGTATCAGTTATGTCGACCTCTTCGTCGTCGTATGCGAGTAGGACGGATACCATGCAACATCGACGGCGACGACGACGCCGGCGCCTCGCGACGCCCTGATGGCAAAATGAGAATGGTCTGCGATGTGGCTATAGCTGCTAACTCGCGTGTGTGCCCCTATGGAGTGCGCACATCACGTACCTACACTTTACTCATCGTTCCTCTCTTCCTCTCTTTCCACGACGGTCGCTATATACTGCTGCTGCTGCTACTGCTGCTGCTGCCGCAACATAGCAATTTAACTTGCTCACGTGCGAACGGCTAATGCTCTTACGGGATTCCGAAAAGATCAGCCAGCATTACTATGCTATTAGCCTGGCTAAAACCGGCTTGCTTCCATAAACCCACTAACGCGCGCGCACCGCTCACTCACTCACTCACTCACTCGCTCACTCGCGACTATATATACATAGATATACTTATACTCTCTCACTCACTCACTCGCGACGCGCGAGCTACTTTATTCCCATTCATAAACTCTTGGGCAATTTGCCTCATTGATCGTCACCATCACAGCGATGCGCCCCCCTGCCACGAAACCCGCCTCCTCCTCCTCAATATATTTACCTGTACCTGAGATTGGGAGGGGGAAGGGGGGATTCATTTAAGCTAATATATACATACTCCATTCTATATCTATATTTATCGATCATCATGATCATAACGATAATGACGATGATGCTGATGATGATGATGATAATGATGATGAGGATAATTATATTTATACCCAGAAGCAAGAGATTCAAACCAGCCCACGTACTTATAACAGTAACAGCAACAACAACAGCAGCAGCATCCAAGCTACTGTAATCATTGGCAATGATCTCGGTGTGATGTGAAGCCCGCGGGGGCCACATCTCTCTCTCGCGTCAAAGTTCTCTTTCTCTCTCTATACCACCTAGCCACCCGTTAATCACGACAAAGAGCACCCGGGCATTATTTACAGCAGCGTCAGTGGTGATGCGGTCGGTTGCTTCAAATACACATAGCCTCCGGCCTCGTCATCGGTGTTGTATATATATTTATACACCTCTATACCTATATGTGTATATATATGCGCACCCGCGATCGATCATCCTCGCGCCCTCATCTGAATATATATATACGCTATTTCAAATTTCACGCGGAGATGATATTCGCCAGTCATTCTACCTGGTACACCTATCTACCTACCTATATACCAACCTATCTATATACCAATATTACGCATAGATTTTGATATGAGATGTAGTTGTTCGAGGACACACTTGATTTTTGGGAGAGTGAACCCCCTGTGGAGAACATATATATAGGTATCCACCCGCGCGCAGATACTATCACTATATGATGCCTCCGATATCACTCTTCTCTCCTCATACTGGAGAGGCCAAATATCTGCCACGTAATTTTTATATGGCACACACCGAGAATACCTTATATATAATATGTGACTACCTTCAGAACTACCGCCATTGTCACGGCATACATATACATATACATATTATGTGCGGTCCCCATGGGCCTTTGTCTATTGCGGTCTCTTCAACCCGGACTCTCTTTCTCTCTCTCGCTCTTTTCTTTCTCGCTCCCCCGACAATAATAACGATAATCTTATCGAACGCACCCAGTCGCGAGTCAAAACATTTTTTTTTCTTCAAAGGAGCTGCAAAGCCTCCATTATATGTATGTCTGTATATATACACCCGGATCCGTTCATAATGCCAATGCCGCCAGCGACGACGACGACGACGACGCTCCCCCCTGATCCCCAAACACATATACATATACCTATATACTCTTTTTTTTCTCTCAAAGTAAGAAAGAGAGGAGGATCGTGGTTACACATACAGCTACAGCTAAATTCAAGCTCACATCGAGAAAAAGAGAACCAATTCGCCCTCTCTTCTTCCCTTTTATATAACATATACAGCCAGCCATTTTATTCTATTTTACCTGTGTGACTATACGTCTCTCCTGGGCCCTGGAGCACACCAGCGATATACTATATACCTACACATAATAGCGACTCCTTTTCTTCGGATGACAGGATC
This sequence comes from Leptomastidea abnormis, assembly GCA_030522805.1. Lineage (NCBI taxonomy): Eukaryota > Metazoa > Arthropoda > Insecta > Hymenoptera > Encyrtidae > Leptomastidea > Leptomastidea abnormis. The sequence continues at coordinate 6,841 of JAPYZE010004607.1, forward strand.
GCTCTTCTTATTTTGATCGATCCAAAAGAATGGCATTGGAAAAATATAAAAAGTCCCCGCGGGGCAGCAGTTCAGAATACCATCAACTCGATTTTCGACTCTATATACTCTTGAAATGATGAGAGAGAGCCTTGATGCTTGCGCGTCCGTGTGTTTTTCCAACTCACAACGAGAGAAAACTTAGCCCTTTGTGTTTTTCCTCTCGACTTGCAAGAGACGCAATTCTGAATTTTGCTCTCGGAATAAGCGACGGCATAGAAGTGACGTATATATATAAGTAGTCTTCGTGAACACTCGCCCGCGAATATATACTGAAATTGGACGCTTCTTAATCCTCAGCGTGGCTTATGAACTTTTGCTCCTTTTACCATCATCATCGTCATCCCCCTTAACCGTCTCCTCTCCCTCTCTCTGTGTGTTGGACTTTCCAAGAGTCAGCGCGGACTTAAAAACAGTATATATACACTCCACCCGTTCCAGCTGTTCTTTTTCTCTTAGCCTTTTAGCATTTTGCTTTCGTCTTTATGTTTCTTTTGCTTGTGCCTTTTTTTTTATTTCTTCTTTTTTTTATGCTTTATTTTAAAATATATTTTAAGAATATAAAGCGACGAAAAAAGGAAAAGGAGATGAATATAATCGGACGAAATTTTATAGTGGGCTTTGTGGTGTCTCAAATTAACAAGAGTCAATAATAAAATAATAGTGAATAGACTTTTTTAATTTGTTCGTGGCCAAGACAAAAAAATTATTATAAACCAGTCTATCCCATAAAAAAGTATATTATCAAAATAACTATGGGTGGCCGTACTTAACGACCTTACCCTATATATCAATGTATTTAAATTAAAAATAGATACACCCACATAAACCACAAGCTACGCTTCAATAAATATCTAATATCGACATATAATGTATCTGTGCGACATAAAGCAAAAAGCTCTTCTACAAATGATTAAAGCAGCGCGTATATACTAGCTAGCCCCTCAAGAATAACCAAAAAAAAAAAAAAAAATAGAAGCCATTAACGCAAACAATAGCGGCGCCCGAATCTTCAAAAGACGCTCGCTAATAATCACTTTTAATATTTTTCACTTCATCAGAGAAGCCTGCCTCCTCTCGGGATTATAATACTCCAAGGGCCCAGAGGCAGCACTGAAACAGCAGCAGCAGCTCGACTGCTCTTGCAAAGATTCGATGCCAGATTCGAGCGTATCGTCGAGGGTAATATTCCCCATGGCAATAATCCCTTATCCTCCAGCTGCGGGGCCCCATTGACAGTCAGAGCAGTATAGATATATACATAGGGCGCACAAAAGCATCAAGCTGAACACGAAACCAAAGAGAGGAGAGAGTAAGAGAGAGAGAGAAAAAAAATTAATGATTTAAATAAATTGCCGAGTCAAAATACAATATAATATGCGGTGCGATATCAGCTGCAATTAAGAGACCGATGAACTTTATAGCCAGATTTTCTTTTATACAAAAATAAGTCGTGCCTTGTACTTTTTTTTCTTATTTTTATTTGTTGTATATACGTCGATATTTTTCAGGTTTATAAACTGAACTGATCTAGCTATAGAACGATAAATTGAGACTTATCATACATTGCAAAATATTTAAATAAATTTAGAAACTTTTACAAATTATATTGCAAAAAATGAGGAAGTTTATTATAAACAAATTCAAAAGTGATTCTTAAAAGAAGTACAAAAAAAGAGAGAGAGGATCAGAGCGTGTCCGTTTGAGCGGGCGTGTAGGTATATATATTGTGCGTGACTTAACGCAGCAGGGTGACTACCCCCGGATTTAACGAGTAAGAGTGTGTGTGTGTATGTGTGTATAGAGGCCGCAGGGCAAAGCACAGGGGGGCTTTCATCGCTCACTTTTGTATGTGAAAACAAACGTCCGATGTTCTGTTATGTGTCAGTCAATGCTTGTTTTCGGTACCAGATTTTCTAAATGCCTTATACTTCTCTATATACACCTACATACATACATGCATCACACATACAATGTTTCAAAATTCCATTCTATATAGGTATACATATGTATCGATCTTTTATTTATATTTTGTTTAAACATTTTTATAATAAGCTTATTGCAGCTGCGCGCCTTCAAAATATAATCATCCAATATTTTGTTAGATTACTCAAAATATTATACGATATAATTTTTTATTATCAATGAAATTTTTATCGATTTATCTTATAGTATCGTGTTTTAAGTGAAAAAAAACAAAAAATTTTACTTAACAAAAATACGATAGTATATATCGATCGATAAATAATAAATTTGAAACAAATTGAATACGGATTTTGTTGATAGCAGTATATGGATGGTGTTATAGATGTATTATATAGTCTATGAATGCGTCGAGAAACTTCTTGTATTTCACGCAACAATTTATCGTTGACGCGCGCTTTCGCTCATGTACCACCTCCTATATATATGCAGGGAGAGAGAGAGAGAGAGAGAGAGAGAGAAAGGCTCTTTCAATTAACGGAGAGCGCTTTTAATCAATTTAATTAAAATTCTATGCATCGTGTGTCCACGAAAGAGAGAGAGAACTATATATTCTATCACGCTCTTCAATTTGATTTCATTACTTATAAATCGAGAGAGAAAATACAAATGAAATACGAAGACAATCACTTTTGAATCAAATATTTACTCGTATCTATATAACGAAAAAGAAATACGATTCCCAAGCAGTTGTGTGTTATACTCGCTGTATATACCGAAGTTTGACCTGCCTTCACAGTATTGATTTGCTTGGTGACTATATATCTTTTTCTTTTTCTTTCGTCTCTTGCAAGGAGAGCTATACCTATGCGTATACAGTATCAGTTGAATTCTTAAAAAACAAAAAAATATTCTTGAGACCTTATCCTCGTTTTTTTTTTTAATAAAAAATCGAAAAATTCTCAATTTTTTTCTTAGCACTATTAAAACAAGTTTTACTTTTATACAATGTATATTTACACTAGTTCTTGTATTAAGTACAAACAATTTTTATAAGTATTTTTGTTACATAATGATCTTATATACAAGATTATATAGGTAAGTATTAGAGTAAAAGCTGCGCGTATTATATGCTTATTATAGAAGTTGAAATAAAATATGTTAAATATAATTACCTCGCTACTATTTTCACAAGGTCATTAATTCAGAGTCGAAAAAACAGATTTAACAGCTATACTTATATTATATATACCCCCTCATTAAACCCAATGTATATATTTGTTGCTAAATGTCCGGATATCTACTCTTATATGTAATCGCACATAAATAATTTAAAGACGTTCTAGAAAAAAAAATTAAAAAAAAAAAAAAAAATTGAAATCATGAGCTCCTCTGATATAGAATATAGCCTGACAAAGCGATCCTCGTGCATCAAAGTTACAATTTCAGCCGGACGCCGTTAACTCAACAATAATAAATCGAGCAAGCTTATAGAGTATCTACTACGCGGGAAAAATCTACACAGCAGCAGCAGCAACTTCGAAGGAGGACGTATCAATCTCTTTCTCTTATATAAATGTGGCGTGTGTGGTATATATATATATATATATATA
>JAPYZE010004608.1:0-10410 GCA_030522805.1 Leptomastidea abnormis
TCAGAAATCATCCCTAACTTTATCTTAAGCTGTTTTAAGCAAAAAAACGTCACATGAGATTTTGGCATGAGATCTCAGGTGAGATCTCAGGTGAGTTCTCAAGTGAGATTTTTTAGTAGGGTAAATAGCTCCTACTATTATGGACTATAAAATGACTAAGGATCTTACAAAATAATCTGGCTTGTTATCTTTGAAAATACTTCAAAGCGATATTTGAATTTGGTCCTGATATTTGAGATATCTGGCGGAAAATTCAAGAACGAGTTTTTATAAAATTCATTTGTCACCGGAGGAGCGACCTTTGTCTTCTACGGAAAATTCAAGAACGAGTTTTTATAAAATCTATTTGTCACCGGAGGATCGACCTTTCTTTTCTTCGGGTTAAGATCTTCTAGGAATTGGGAATTGGTCAATTCTCAGTGAATGCTGGGAGAATATCCGCGTTGAAGAAGAAGAAGAAGAAGAAGAAGTATAAAACTTCACTAATCAATCTAACATAACTCTAACACTTATTATTACATACATAAATAACTCTAAACAAAAACTCAAAACAAAAAGTAATACAAGCCTTAGAACATGGTTAAGCTGATGATTATATGTAACAAAGCTATTTTAATAACCGAGAGCTACCATAGCTCAAAGGTAAATCTTTTGCTTCACGATCCAAAGATCGTGGGGTCAAATCTCGGTAACTTTTTTATTTTTTTTTTAATCTTATTTTTTAAATGTAAAATAATTTTTTGTAAATATTTTTTTTGTAATAATTACTAATCACAAATTTTATCGAATAATTCTTGATTTGTAAAGCTCTATTATCTGCAAAATATTATATGATTTAATATTACTACTAAAATTTTTGGTATATTTTTAATGAAAAATCAAGAATTATTCGATAAAATTTGTGATTAGTAATTATTACAATAAAATTTTTTTCATAGATTAAACAAAATTATTTTATAAAATTTTAAAATATAAGCAATTTCAAAAAAAAAATTTTAACATTTTTTTCAAGATTTCTAGATCTAACAAAGAGTAAATTAGAAATACTTTAAAAATATTTTATGTTGTAATGCTTTTTCCTAATAATATGAGCTCATAGTTATCAGTAACTGTTGATGTGAAATTATTTTTTCCGTCCTCCGGCCGGGAAACGCCAACTTCCCAGCCGCTGCCCGAAAGGAAGTGGTTGCTTCCCGGCTGCTTCGGACGGAAAAGTCGTATACGCACCACCGCAGGGAGTAAAGAAGCCTCAGATCACCAGGTTCCCTGGTGAATATCCTGGTGATTTGTGACCTTCTTTACTTTTCCTGCCTAGGTGCGTAATATACTATACTGTAATTAACAAATTTATATAAATATATAAAATAATGCATAATTGTTAAATATTTAAAATTTTTCATAAAATAGTATATTTAACATATCTGCTATTTTATGATTAAGAATGCAGGGTCAAAGACACAAGTTTTTATTGCTATTGGACATGCCTTTAAAAATATTCTTTAATTTTTTTAAAAAATTCCAAAAGAAAAAAATAATAATATAGATCAATAATTATAAATAAGATTAAAGATTTTTAATAAGAAAAAAAAAATACAAGAAACACTTAAAATTAAAAATTTTAGGTAACAGATTTATAAAAAATATATTTTAAACAGAATTTTTAAGGAATTAAATTTTAATTGTAGTTTTTTCATATGTTATAATAAAAACTTTTTTTGTACATACCTATACCTCGTTTTATAAATTCATCTTTTTGGGTACAATTATACTTATAAATTTGCTGATAATTTTTTACAAATTCACTGAAAAAATAAAATTTATTAATATAGTAAAACAAAATAATATTACAAAACAAAAAAAAACTAATAATTACAAAAAATCTTCTTGGAAAAATTTTACAGCTGCAATTAAAGGTTTGTGCTTAAATTCCACTTGGATATCTTCCGGTAATTTTTGTACATCTACAACTTGTCCTGGCCACCAATATGATTTTAATTTAACCCAAACTATATCACCATCTGAATATTTTATTTCTGTTTGTTCACACATTTTTTGCACAAGATGGATTCTAAATGTATAAGAATATTCTTCTAAAAGTAAAAAAGATAATAAATTTTTAATTATATTGAACCCTGATATAAAGCTATATTTGCGAGCCAAAATAGTTAATTCATCTATTATTTTATTACTAATTAATTATAAATTACAGCAGAAACTCTTTTTAGACAATTAGTAAAAAGTGTATATGCGTGTGTGTGATATACAGATATATCTATATATAGTCGTTTTTGTGTTAATATGCCTAACTAGTGAACTTTATTAATTTTGTAATAACTTAATTTATATGTGCAAGCATCAAGTTACAATAAAATCGAAATTTTCAAGTTATAGTTTCTGAACTACATCTAAAAAATTATTCATCAGACTAACAAAATAATAGACATTACTAGCTTAAACAGGAATAATATTTATTTAATCAATGTAATTAATAATAAATCAAACTTTTTTTACTTTCAACTTATAATATTTAAAGCAATAAGTCAGTTATATTCATGATTATATTACTATCCATCATTACAAATCTAAACTATTGTAACTTAATAAATGTTAAGACACAGTATTTTATTTAAAACTATTTATCATAGTTTGACATTGATTTGCAAAATCTTAAAAAGAACAAAAAGAAATCACTTGGATTCGTTACTTAGTATAGAAAATGTGAATAAGTTAGATAATTATTTATAAAATAACTCAAGATTTGTATGCTGTAATTAAGTTTTCTTACAAGAATTTTTTGCTTATTACATTACTAATGTATTCAGTCCACATCCAGACTCCAGAATTCCAACTTAAATCCTAAAAAATTCTCAACGTGTTTTTAATAAAGAAGATAATAGGCAACTCGAAAATTCTCTGTATGAGAATATCAGATTTACATAAAGCGCATTTGATTTGCTTCTTTTATCTAACTTCTAATACAAACAGACTTTCTTTATAGAACAAAAAAGTGTATTGTAGGTATAAGATCATAAGATGTCCAAATGACAAAACTATTAATTGTGACAGTAAGATGTAATTTTCAGTTTATATGAAATTAAAAAAATCTTACAAATGCACTTTATAAATGTAAGTTTGCTCTATCATCATACATTACTAAATATTTAATTTATTTGAAATTAAAAAAAAGGAAAATAAGTAAAAATTTCTGGGAAATTACTTAATTATAGTGGTGTACCCAGCTAGCACGTTTGGCTGAATTTTATCTATAAGATATCCATAAGATATATTAAGGCCGTTCCATTCAAACGGCAAAGAAATGGGGGAAGAGGAACTTGACATTGTGAGTAAGGGAAACTGGGGCTATGTTGTATATAGGGCTATATAGTAATCCGATTATTGCTCTGGAATGGAACAATCAAATCAAATCAAGCTTGGGGACCTTGGGGATATGGGGATCTTGTTTTAATTGTTACAAGGAACTAATTTTCCCGATATGGCTTAATTTGAACTCAAGGTCGACTTTTTAGCGGTATGCAGTGATTTGAGGAGTCTATTTCGTAAGAACGTACAGTGCTATTTTAAGCCATAGAATTTTGTCAGAGTATGTTAGGGTTTTAGATTATAGACAACCTTAAACTACATAGTTTTACGAGTATTTTGCGCCCCCGGCGGTTCCGGTAGCTTGTTTCAATCATAATCATAAGATATGCTCGTTTGAAATTTAAAGCTGTTTCGGGGCTATGTTGTAATTTTTTTCGGGGCTAAGATGTAGCAAATTTCACGTGTTGTAAACGAAATGAAAATAAGCTACTGCATCAAAATATCGTAGGTAATTTTAAAGTACAACTTTCAACGAGTATTTTGCGTTCCCGACGGTCTCTTTAGCTCGTTTCGTTTCTGCAATATGTCCATTTGAATTTTGGGCCTTTTTTAATCAAATTGGAGTCATAAAATTATGAATTTTTAATGCCATTTTAAGTTAAAATTTGCCCTAGTTTCAAATCGCTGTAACTTTGGATCTAAAGCAGCTACAACTACGCTCGGGGGCGCGGATTTTTCCTTAAAATGTCTAGTTTTAAAATGTCAGAAACATTTAGGCCTGGTATTTAATTTTAGTGGTTTAATTTAATGTTTTAAAAAGGCTCAAATTAATTTTCATATAGCCCCAACTTTTGGCGCTATATGGTAATAATTAGTGTTTTACGAAATTTGAGTTTAAAACTAAACCATTGCATTTAAAGAATCGATTCAAAGTAGATTTTGAAGCTAAGAGCCTCTAGTTTAATGTCTTTTTTGTCCCGAACAAAAATATAAAAAATTAAAAAAGTTACAGGCAGATGAAAGAAAAGGTTACAACATAGCCCTAATCTCCCCTATATATATTGCTAGTGGAACGAAAAGAAAGGGAATAAGGGCTATAACACGTAAGAAAGATTCGGAAGAACCAAGGATTGTAGCGAGGACTGGGGGGAGGTGGACTAGAAAGGACTACCGAGGACTGCAAAGAGTGTCCGTGTGAAACAATACATGCATCAAGATAAGTGTACGTGTGTGCGTGTGTGTATGTGTGTGTTTGTGCGTGCGTGCGTGCGTGTGTGCGTGTGTGATCAGACAAACATGCTTGCAATCCACGTTACTCGGTAGGGCTAGTACACGTAAAAAGATACGCGTGAAGGAACGTGTCATATCGTGTCATAGCGACTAGCGAAGCGAGGCATGTGGCGGGTCATGGGCCTCGCTATGACACGATATGACACGTTCCTTCACGCGTTCCTTTTTACGTGTACACTAGCCCTTACGCCTGTAGTCCTTGGTATTCTTCCCAAGTTCTCGCCAGTCCTCGTTAGTCCACGGTCCTTCCTTTTTACGTGTCATACACTCATACATAGCCCTTATTCCTTCTTATTCGGTTCCTCCTCCGTTCTTATTCCATTTGCGTGAAATGGCCCTAATTCCATTTGCGTAACCAAGAAAAAAATTGGAAGGTGTAGTTGTAGTAGTAAAAAAAGAAATAAGTGCAGTTATTTTACCTCATTCTTGTGACTCCTTCTAGTCCTTCTTTCTTCCAGAACAGCTGACATAAGACGGCACAATAACTGCGCTTATTCCGAATTCCTTCTTATGCTATTATTATTCCTTTCGTGTTACTGTTCCTTTTGCGTGGAACGGCCCTACTGCATTTGTGTGAACTGATGGCCGATGGGCCGAAGCCGAAGGGGAAGGGGAACTGGGGAAGGCGCTTTCATTTATTCTCATATTTTTTTAATGTGAAACAGACTTAACTTTTAAGTATACAATAAAAATCCTTTAACGAAAATTATTTATATATTTAAATTAGTTTAATTGATTTATTTGTTGAAAATTTAAAAAAACAATTATTTAAAAAATAAAAATTTGTTTCTTACCCTACAAAGACCTCACGGATACTATACCAAAATAAGATATGATAAAACAGAAGAAGTTGTATCAAAGTTATTTAATAATATTGTAGATAACAGAATATTCATAGATGCCAAAACTTGTTAAGTAATTTTATATAATGTATAAATCTGTTTGTTAGGAAGCAAATAACTTTGTTTTATAAAGATTTGAAGGTTTGTACATTTTTCTTTATTGTTTTTTTTAATAATTTGTGAACAGCTGATAGAAATATTTTAAACTCTATATTTGCTAGATTCAAATTACAATCAAAATTTAATGTATCTCAATAAGTTTTGTATTTTTTGCTGCAGTACTCTTATTTTTATGTTAAAAAATATTAGACCTTTACTATGTACATTTGCATTGTCAAAAATAATTAATATTAATTGTATAAAGGACTTTAATGATCAATTTATTTATGAAATAAGTAATTAAATAAATTAAAAAAGTAAAAGTTTAAATCAAAGTAAATATTAAAAATAAAAAGAAATTTAGGTTTCTGTTTTTTTTTTAAATTTTTTAATAAAATTGGATTTTGTAAATAATGAATGAAGCCAAAGGGAGATTTAAAATTTTTTTTTTATATTATAACACATGTGTGATTTATTTATATGTGCTTTAGTTACAATTAATAATTGTCAATATTAAATTTATATTCAATATCAAATTTTAATATTTTGCCACAGTTTGCCAGATTTTTCAATTATTTTCTATATTAAAGTTTCGATGTCACTGTTTTTTTTGTAATGTGATTGGCTAAAAAAATACAATATAACCTGCATCCCTACCAAAAATAATTTATAAGATCATACGTACGATAATCAAATTGTAAGATCTTATGTAAGATTTTAAGTAAGAACTTACATGTATAAAAAAAATAAAAAAAATTAAAATATCAAAATTATACCTAAAACGTAAATTATTATATTTTGAAATAAAAAAATGCATTTAAATTAATATGAATCAAATATTACTTTAAATTATTATTTTAAAAAGTTTAAGTTATAACGTAAATATATATTATAACGTAAATATATATACAGCTGGTGTAGTGGTAAAATTATAACTAGACATCGATTGGTGGGGTAATAATAGTTCATAATTAATTTTTTTTGTTCATGAGAATTGTTAATTATCGCTGAGAAGTTCATTTTTATGCAGTTCAGCACACCTCTATATTCATGTGTTGCATATATATGTGTATGACCTATAGCTATCTAAGATATAGATATACAAGTCCACACGGTTGGTGCAGATTAGGTGTGCTGAACTGCATAAAAATGAACTTCTCAGCGATAATTGACGATTCTCATGAACAAAAAAATTAATTATGAACTATTTTTACCCCACCAATCGATGTCTAGTTATAATTTTACCACTACACCAGCTGAATGCATGAAAATAATTAAAAACTGATCTTCTCCCATAAGGCCAATGTTAAATTCCCTATAGTTGACATATATACATTGCGCGTGTCACGTGACCTTTGAGAATTCCAATATCACAACGTTTGGGGGAAATTGGTGGAAACGTAGGAAAGCTATAGAAAGAATTTTTTGTGGAATTGCCCATATTGCGGACGGCTCAACGAGCGGCCCAAAAATTTTAATACATAGTAGATAATGTAGACATAATATGCTTATAATTTTTCATATTTTATTAATTAATAAAATATGAAAAATTGTAAGTATATCATTTAATAAACAAAATTTTAGATTTTATAATTTTGAATGCTGTTGTTTTATTTTAAATATTTTAAGGATCTGAATAAAGAATTTTGTTCTTACATATTGTTAAAGGTAATGATATTTTTAGGTAATACAGAAGATTAAGTTGTTTATTTTAATGCCGTATTAATTAGCTTGTTCTGTTTTATATTGTTAGTTTATTCCCAATTTGAATTCTTATATTTGTAAAAGTCTTGTATTGCTTTCTATAAAGGTATGTGCTTAAGATTTCATAAATTTTTTTTTTTTTAAATATTTTATAGTATAGGTATTTTATAGATATATTAAGAATCTTTAAAAAAATGTTTATTATATTTATTCGTTCGTGAAAATTTTTAAAAATAATGTACGTGGATACTTAAGATAAAAAAATTACTTAAAGAAATAATTGCAATATATTATATATATACATATATTGGTTTTATAGATTGCTTTTGATCAAGTTTAAAAGTATAACTTTACATGGTTATGCTTAAGCAGAAAAAACAAATAAATTATATTAATTAATGAAATTAATGTCATAATAATACAGAATTATGAAAATTTGACAATAAATATTCTAAAAACAAAATGGCGTTACACCTCAGAACCTTTATTATCTTACGCCGAAACGTTTTAAAATAACATTTTAAAGCAATATTTGATATATATTATTTTAAATGCATTTTTTTAATTCAAATTTAATAATTTACGTTTTAGGTATAATTTTGATATGAATTTTAATTTTTTTTATTTTTTTTACATGTAAGTTCTTACGTAAGATCTTACAATTCGATATCGTACATAAGATGTTACGTAAGATTTTACATAAGTTCTTACGACAGAACTTACGTAAGATCTTATAAATTATCTTAAGTAGGGATAGACATAGCACACAATGCAGCGCGCGAAGCGCGCCTAGTGATGACTAGAAATAGAAAATTCATCAATATTAAGAAAATTGACTATAAAAATAGTACATTTTGATATAAATGCAAGAAAACTTGTAAAATGGTTATCATATAGTATTTACATGGAACAAAAATTTGATTTTCGTGTATTGTATTGAATTGTAGTGAAGATTTTTACTCGTATTATTTGCAAAGAATCCATGAAATATTTTTACTGGTTAAACTAAATTTTTCTTAATCCAATCGGTTTTATTATAATTAACAGATAAATACAATTTGTTGTTGTTTAACTTCTAGCGAATAGTGATATTAGAGTGTTTTAAAAAAATTATGTACGATACTTATAGTTTGGATAGAGAATATCAAATAGAATAAAAATTTTTATACTTTTTTTTATTTGATTAATACCAATTGATCTAGGCGCGATTCAAAATCGTGAAAATTGGTGTAAATTATGATGGAAGTGGGTGGAGCCTGAGAGTGAAAGACGAGAGAAAAAGAGGGGGGGAGGAGGATGAGAGACCATCTTGAAAAATATAGAGACCGGTGCTGATATGTAGATACACTTAAAAACCGCTGCTAGGTAAGGCACACAACCGCCACCACTCGTGGTGTTTTTTTACGGTAACAGCGGCGTGACATTGGTACAGCTCTACCACGCGTGGTGTCAGATTGTCACATAAGCACAAGCAATGCTCTCCTGCTCGCAACTTAAATACGACATTTGTGTTAGGCCAAGCAATAGAGCAAAAAATTAGTCTTTTTTTTTGACAAAAATACTATAAGAAAACAACTGTGCCATGATGTTAAGAAAGGTTTGAAGTTTAATTTTGATATATTTCCAACTAAAAAGTTCTATTTATTAATTTTTTAAAAACATTTATAACCAAAAAATCATGTTTTTTGTTCATTTCTCATTTACAGCTTGAAATATTCTCTATCAATCTCAATGGTGTAAAAAGATCAATTGTTGTTCAAAATTGCCTTAATATATTTGTAATTTTCCGCCTAAATTAGTCGAGATATATTTTTGTTAGCGTAGTAGTACTGACTAACTTATCAAACCCATTCTACTTCTGCCTTGTTCTTCTTCAACTGTCCGGCAAGACGCGCTTGCCGAGAGTCCACCCTAAGCGCACGCTCTTGAGCAACTCATAATTTTTACTGGTATAAAACAACTCATAGTTTAGTGAAATCGAGTTTAGCATTGCGTTAGCCGCAATCCACTCTTTTGAGTAAATTTCTATAGTTTCTTTCCTTTAAACTCGCGCGTGTAACGTTCTGGACTTTTCACGGTCGCCAGTCCACACGCGTGAATAAAAAATATAGGTATAAGAATACACACATAATTCACTCGCGAATAAACAAATTTATAAAAAATAGATGATAGATGAAGATGAGGCCCTAGGCTCCTCAGGTGAGCACATGAGGTAAAGATTCGTAATTGTTGTAAGGAAAATAAGGAAGGTAAGTTATTCCCCGTCCCCGGCAAGCCGTTCGACGGTCACATGACAGAAAAAGGAGAGTTGGATCGATAGGTTATTCTCAGGTATACTTCCAAGTATTTTTGTTATTGTAGATCAAATTAAGAATTTTATAAGTAAAATTTATAGTTGACCAAATGTATCAAAAATAAATTAAATATCAAACAAGTTAAATTTTAAGCGAAAATTTCAAAGTACAAAGTAAATTAATTCAATTGAAATATGAGTAATATCAAATTGTGAATATGTAATAAAAAAAAAAAAATAACACAAGTTTTAAGTGGTATTTTCACAGGCTATACCTGCCTTTTATTATTAAAAAAAATAAAGAATTGTTAATATTACAAAGATGGCCAAGAAGGCGCGTGTAAGAGCACACAGACGCGCACGAGAAAAGGTAATGTGTTCTTGGAGCTCGCCGAGTAGGTACACATGTTGGAGCAGAGCTACTGCTGCTGCTGCCAACGACTCAGACGAGACTGCCGCTCGTTGCGGTCGTCTCGAGCAGGTTTGATTCGGCGTCTTGTATCGCCGCCGCTGACACTCCCACTCTGGGCACGCTTGTCGTGCTGGAACGCACGTTGCAGACGCTTGCTGTACTATGATGCTTTACTTTTACACATTAGATGATTGTTTTTAATGTTTTATGATTACAGATCGGATGTTGAGTTATATCATCGGAAGCGCTCTTATCTCATTACTATGAATACGAAATTTCATGTTAATAGGATAAAAAATCGATTTTTATGAGCAGTTTCTAAATTTTACTTTATTGGATTATGATGCGTGTATATATATGGGCAGTTCTCTGTCAACGGAAAGTGAAAAATTTTAAATATCTTTTTTTATAGGGGCATTTTGTTCTAGGTTGTAAAAAACTCACACAAA
>JAPYZE010004609.1:0-10408 GCA_030522805.1 Leptomastidea abnormis
AATCGATTTGTCATAAACGCACTTTGAAACTTTGCGAGCCGCGGGAATTACTGTTTTGTCGTTTGCATCTGCAGAATCCATATTCTTGCTGTTGCTGTTCCCAGTATAGCTGCCCTTATGTGCAGACCGTCATTGATATTTAAATTGCCGCCTCTCTGCGGTTTTCTGCAGTTGTTGTTGTATCATTTATTTGAAGACGACTACTTAATAATATTTTGTGATAAGTTAAGGTATTCCAAGCGTTTATTTTGATTTTGCATGAATAATAATTTGCATAATTTTATTTTTATTATTTGTTGAAAAAATTTTATGAAATTAATGATCTGTAAAGCTAGCAAGTTTTCTAACCTCAATGGAAAAGTAGAATCTTAATACTGTGCGTTAGGATTTTGTTATTATAATTTTTTTGTTTAATTGTAGACAGTGTAAAATATATGATTGTGAAATTTTGAAGTTATAGCTTCAAATTTGATGTTTAAATACTTAATGTAATTAAATTGATTGATTATGTCAACGTAAGGTTATGTTTGTAAAAGTTTGTTTATAAAAACTAATTGTTAATTATGTAGCTGAATTTTAATATTTTATTTAATAATTTTTAAATATTTTACAGATACTGTGTGATAGTCTGCAAAAAATGGCTTTTAATCTAGGAGGTGCTGCTCCTGCAAATACAACTCCTGGATTCAGTTTAACAGGAACTACTCAACCTGCAACAACAACATCAACCTTTAGTCTTAACACATCAACTGCCACAACTGCCAGTGGTTTCAATTTAGGAAGCACACCATCAGCAGGCAATACTGGCTTTGGCTTAGGATTTACAGCATCAACAGGAAATACTGCTTTTAATTTAGGAAGCGCTCCTGCAGCTACAGCTGCTACTGGATTCAGCTTAGGAAACACTCCTGCAGTAACAGGAAATACTGGATTCAATTTGGGAAGTACTCCAGCTGCAACAGGAAACACGACATTTAGCTTAGGAAGTACAACTGCAACAGCTGGTAGTACTGGATTCAGTTTGGGGAGTACAGCACCATCAGGAAGTACAGCAAGTACTGGGTTTAGCTTGGGCAGTACTGCTTCTGTTACTACTACAGCTGCTCCAAGCCTTTCACTGGCTAAAACTACTTCTGTTACAACATCTAGTATTGCATCTGCTATTCAGAGTCTGCAACCTCAGACTTCTTTGGGTACCACAACAACGTAGGAAAATTTAAATTGATTCGATATTGTGTAAGAGTATAATATAATTATATTAATTAAGCCCTTTTTTTTAATTTTAGAGTTAGCACATCTTCAGCTAGTAAACCTTCTGGTGCCATTAATTTTTGTCAATTGGAAGAATGTATTAATAAATGGACACTTGAATTGGAAGAACAGGAGAAAGTTTTTGTTAATCAAGCTACACAAATAAATGCCTGGGATAGACTGTTAATAGGAAATGGAGAAAAAATTGTAACTTTAAATCAAGAAGTTGAGAGAGTTAAATTGGAGCAACAACAACTCGAACATGAACTCGATTATGTTGTAAGTATTAATAATTATTTATAAAAATCTATACATTTGAATATTTAAATTTAACTAAAAAATCGATTTTAATGCTTTAGGTTGGTCAACAAAAAGAGCTCCAAGATTGCCTAGTCCCACTTGAGAAGGAATTATCTCAATTATCAGTATCTGATCCAGAAAGAGAATACACATATCGCTTAGCTGAGAATATTGACACACAGTTAAAACAGATGTCCGAAGACCTTAAAGAAATTATAGAACACTTGAATGAAGCTAATCGCGCGCAAGATTCTAGTGATCCAATAGTTCAAATAGTAAAAATTCTTAATGCACATATGAACAGTCTCCAGTGGCTTGTTCAAAGAACAAATGTTTTGAGTCAAAAAATAACTCAAATAGATCAAATGCATCAAAATTTCCGGCAAGAAAATGAAAGAACCTTTAGTTTAGCATATAATTAAATTTGCTTTTGTTTTCATTGTTGATGTATTATTCATGATTTATAATCAAGTGTATTTTAAAATCTTGCGCACTAATACAATTAATATTTTCTATGAAAAATCGTATTTTTTTAATGGACTACCTGTAATAAGAATTTAAAATGTCAACAATCAAAAAGACAAATCAATTTTGCAAAAACAATAAATTTATTTAATCAATGCACATAGTTTAATTAAATGAAAAATGAGATAGGAAAAGAAATTAAGGTCTAAATGGATAAATAAAATAAATTACAAGTATTTAAATTTATTGTACTTATTTGAAAGTTTCTTGTACTGTCATCTTGAATTACTTGCAGGTAATATTGAAAAAATGTAACCAGTGTAAGGGGTTTGTCTTAAAATAAAACTTGAATTAAAGGTACTAGAAAATTACAAATTTTCGCGTTAGGCAACCTCCATAGACTGTTCTTCTTCCGCTGCTGCTGCTGCTGCTGCTTCATGGAACATAAAGTCGCTTTGATATTCCTTTAAAAATTGTGAGGATCGGTTTTCGTCCAAGAAAAGCGTGTAAGCACGTTTAACATCATCTACGCTAACTTCCATACTCTTGCTTTTGCGACAAATAATAGACGAAGTGGTGATAAGCTGAATTGCGTATCGCAATGATGTTTCTTTGGCAATGCGCGTAAGGACCAGTAGAGCATCGTTCGACATTTCACAATCTTCCTCGTCACAGCGTATCTTTAAAATTTCTTTGAGATCCGGTTCTTCATATTCTACAGTCGGGACAATAATCATACGGTCGAGAAGATCAATGGGAATACCATGGGGGCTTTCGTAATTGGTGCCACGAATTTTGGTGATACCGCGGTTCGTTGCCATGATAACTACCGGTGCCATTTCATTCTCAAGGCCACGATTGAGAAATGAGAAACATTCGATGTCCAACATGTGTACCTCGTCTATAAAAAGGACTCCAGGCACAATCTCTGCCTTTCCCTCTTCTCTCCATTCTCCCACCTTGGCATTTATCTGCTCCCGGACTTCGGGTTTGATCTCGCCGGTATCACCAGAGAAGAGCGCTAGAAATCCATGCGTTCTACTGTTTATTACGTCAATTTCGTGAAGAGTGACTGTGTGAACGACTTCCTTGCGTTTTTGCAGCTCGCCTTCGGGGCATTGAACAAAGCGGGTCTGAGGTCCAGTAGCATCATAGTCTCGTGCTCGTGTGAATGATCGGCCTAACTTGTTAATCTTGCCAGTCGCCTTGTCAATCGTTATTACATCGCCAGCTTGAACTTTTTCTTTGATTAGACATTCAATCATCTTGTTGCCCAAATCATAAATTGTTTCCATCTCTGTGGTTTTTAAAGTCAATTTGCCAACCTTTGCTCCAACACCTGTGACTGGTCTATCAACTTGAATTTCTACGACTTCACCTTCAATGATTTCACTTTCTTCTTTGATTCTGATACCTATTGATTTCCTTATGGCCTGAGTTAGAGCTTCAGTTTTGCTCATTTCTAGAGAGTATATTTCAGAGCCAGCCATCAAGGTAAATGGCGTATCTGTTCCTAAAGACTGAGCCAATCCCAATGCTATTGCAGTTTTGCCAGTGCCAGGATGTCCAGCTAACAAAATGGCTCTACCAGCTATTTTAGCTTGTTTGATCATTTCCAAAATAATACCAGTGGCACGTCTAGCCTTTGTTTGGCCAACCAATCCTTGTGAAACATTGCGAGCCTCAAGACTGTCATCTAATCCCAAACCACGTATGTGAGAATGAGCACCTATACGCTCAATCCTAGTGATTTCTCTTACCTCGTGAACTTTTGATGCTGCGATAGACATCTTGCTTTCTTTATACCTGAAATAAAAAAAAAACTATTCTTAGAAAATAAAAATCAAATTTTAAAATGAATAATTGCTACTAAACATTTATAATTTTGCAACATATGATGTGTGAGATAGGACTCACAAAAAATATTAAAACAGTTAGACTAGAGAAAGTAAAAATTGTAATTAAAAATTTTTTACTGTGCAACACAACCAAAGAACAAAGTTAAACAGCATTAGTTGCTATCCAAACAACTCGCTGGAAACGCGCGACTTTTCTAACCTCTTGAAGACTATAGTAAAATCCCTTGTAAAATATCACCTAAATATCAACAAAAAATACAGTACTTACTGGTATCTTACTGGTCAAAAACCAAAATTTTCAATAAAATGTCAAACAGTGGACATTCGCATCCCAATCGTAGTATAGCCACAATAAATTAATTAATATTTTTGATCCATCAAATGCAAGCATTAAATGCTTGCATTGCTTGTGCGGCGTCAGTTACGTGTGTGAGAAATTATAGAAATCGCCGGCAAACACATGCGCTCTTATTCCGCAATTCCTTTGCGCAATGTACACTATAACCTTACCCGATTTAAATTACTTAAGTATACGACACGACGACAGGCACGCATGTTCTTTTCGTTCTGAAAGTTTTCATTATAATCACGTTGCGCGCAGCAACAATGCATATTGCATGATCACGTTATCTCTACGAGTGATCTTTTTTTTTAACAAAAGCATGAATAAAAAGCTTGAAATTATTTCTACTGCTTTTACATATAAAACTAATCAGAATCAAAATGCTGGCAGGACGAGCAGCAGTAAGCCGAGCTTTAAGAGGATGGAACACCTTGCAGATGTTAGATCACACTACCAGAGGATTTTCTACTGTAGGCTATGATAAAAAAGAATTTTTTAATAAACGAAGCGAAAAATCACTGTTTAAAAGTAATTTTTTAAAACGACGATTTAGTAATAAGCCCTTGGGTTCGTTAGAAATC
Organism: Leptomastidea abnormis; assembly: GCA_030522805.1. Taxonomy (NCBI): domain Eukaryota; kingdom Metazoa; phylum Arthropoda; class Insecta; order Hymenoptera; family Encyrtidae; genus Leptomastidea; species Leptomastidea abnormis. Next base: position 4,800 of record JAPYZE010004609.1, read on the forward strand.
AGTCATGCACACAGCGTTCTTCAGAATTCAGAAGCATACTCAAATACAGTAGCCAATTCTCTTGTTATTAAAGATGATTTTGAAGACGACCAAGTGCAGCAATTGATTGATAAGCAATGGATCAGTATGAGCACTAAAGAATTGTTAAATAATTTTGAAACTCTATCTTGTTATGCTTGTAAATATAATGTAATGTTAAGTGAAAGCAAGTATCAAGGAATAGTAGAAGTTTTAACAAACAAAGTTAAAAATTTTAGTAATAAAGATATACTTCGTCTTCTCAATTGTATGGACATGTGGCTAATAAATAGAGAAGATAAGCCAATGCATCAACAAATTTTTAATCTTTTAAAAGCCATAGATGTTGAATGTATGAATAGATTGACAACTTGGAACATCAATGAAGTATTTTTAATTCATGATTTGCTTTTCAAATTAAGATTTTTAAAATTGTCTTACTTTACACCAAGAATCTTAACATCATTGAAATTACAAGATTTAACTTCTTCTCATTTGGTTCAACTTGCTTTTCTGATGAAAGTACATGGAAAAATAAAAGTATCTTTCCAGGATATTGAATTTTATGTTAAGAAATATTTTGACAAATTTACTGTGGAAGAATTAGGAATTATTTCAATGGCTTTTTTTAAGTACCAAGTTAAAATAAATGATAGAGATTTGGTAATAAAAATAATACAAGCACTGCAAAAAAATATTAATGATATGAGTGATGTAACTTTATCATCAATATTAAAGAGTTTAAGGTATTAAAAATTGCTTTTTTTTTTACTATTGATAAATAAATTTAAAAAAAGATTTTGTATATAATTTACTTTTTTAATTTGGATATAAATATTCAATTTACAATAAATATAATAATACCTTTGATTGATTATTTTTTCATACAGGTATAGTGTTCATCTAGATATAATACAAATATTTACCTCAATACTTCAGTTACTAGTTAAACAAGTATCTTTTCGCTCCTTACAATGTGTGACACATATTGCTCATCTACAGAGTAGTGCCTTGATACACAATAAAGAATTAATATTTAAAATACTAGATAGGTATGTAAATAATATAAATTTTTACAACGTTTGCAAATTTGCAATAATTAAATAAAAGTATTATTTATTTATTATTCATCTAATTACAAATTATTATAAATAATAATGTTTTGCAAATTCTTTAGGTATGAAAAAGAAATGGATCAAGCAAGGTTGAAAGATATTGAAAGGATAGCATTTACATTATATGTATTTAATTATAATCCACAAGATGTATCTTTTTTTTCAACTGCCATTAAAGAAATTATGCATCCAAAAAGAATTAATGAAATAGAAAAATTTCCAAAATCACTTGTATATACAGTAATGTATATGCTTCAATTAAATTTTTATCATGAAGAATCTCTAAAGTATGTTATGAATCCTGCATTTATTGACAAATTATCTCGAGAAAGCATTCAAAATTTAAACAGAGAATATCTTATTCTTGATTATTGTATAGAATTAGAACATCCTAATTACAATGGTCCAAGACTTGATAAAACTACTTTAAATTACCTCAAGGTAAACACCAGTTTTGTATATCACATCATTTTTTTTACAATTTTTTAGAAATACTTAATATTTTAGAAATATGGAGCTTTATATAAACCACCGCCAAAAAATAATCGAAAAATTGATCATAACAGCAAATTAATAACTGATGTTGTTTATACATGCACGGTAATTGCAATTTTTAATTCAAGTTTACATTCTTTATTTAAATAATTATATTAGATGAAAAAAAAAAAATTAATTTTTAGAATCTTTTGGGCTCCAAATCATTTGTTCACGTAGACTCATTACTGCCTCATGTTACTCAAACCCATATTGTCCTGTGTTATGATCCTGAAAAAAAAAAGTTCATTTCTTCAGGAGAACAAATATCACAAATACCACTAGGCTCAATTAAATATGCTCCACAAAATGGTAAAAAGTGGTTTGTGGTGGTGCTTGGCTCACATAATACAATGACAAGAGATGATAATTCTCCAATAGGTATTCTAGCTCTCCAAATAAGACATTTAAAGTGCATTGGTTACACTCCTATTCTGGTGCGTATTCATTAAATATAAAAATAAAAAAATTTGCAATGTTGCATTAAATTGCTTTTGTTTTCATTGCAGATAAATTATAATGATTGGCGAAGCATGTTTAATTCACAAATTAAGGAAAAGTTTATTTCAAATATTTTAAAAAGTCATTGTTCTTTATAGAAGTTTGCTTTGTGAAAATAATGTGATTTATCAATTGTTGGACAAAAAATTGATAAATATTTTGCAAATATTTGTCTTGTTAATAATTTTAATAAAGGTACACAAAACTTGATATCTTGAAAAAATTGCATATCTTGCAATTACGTAATTAGAAAATGAAACAAATATTTTGCTAATGTTGTCAATTTATGTACATAATTTTAATATTAATGTAATTAAATGAACTGCAACTCCATGAAAATCAATTATTTTTTATTAATTAAAAAAAATTTAATGAATTTATCCAACTGGATTGCAAATTTTATTAAAAATTCACGGATTTTTTAAGCATTTTGCAAGGTTTTTTTTATAACAGAACTTGTTTTTTACACGAACATGCTTTTTTCAAACTTTTTGCTTTTTCCATTTTACGTGACTTGCGCATTGCACCGCCGCCACCGCACACGGATTTATTACTTATACAAGTTTTCTGCTCTGTGCAGTGTGGTGAAGTTACACGGAGTTGCGTTTGTGTTATATACTTGCGCGGGATTGTTTATCAAAACTGAACTGAGGAATGGAATCCGCAGAGAAACATTGAGTTTTGCAATTCAAATAATCAAGGCATACCATGTCAGACGATTCGGATTACGATGTGGAGCCTGGAGAAGTTGACGTTTACAAAAAAAAATGCCAGCTTCTTGCCGAACGCTGTGAAGTCCTTCAACAGGTTTGTTCTTTACGAAATATTTTAAACAATCTTTCACATTTTGCAAACTTTTGATTTTTCGTAGGATAATGAACGCTTAGTGCATCGAATTCAACTTGCTAGAAAATTATTGAAACGCACAAGAAAGGAAAAAAAGTAAGTTGCAGGTTAAGATTTTGTTTTGTTTACACTTTGATTATGTGTGCGCGTGATGACAGTTAGTGGTTTATTGTAAAAAAAAACTTGAATTAAACTTGAAATAACAATCAGTAATCTTTTTTTGCAACGAAAATCTTGCAAATTATTTATCTTGCTTATAGATATTTAGTTAAACGATTAGATGGACATGGAGATAATTGGAGAGAAGCTCCAATGGGAGTACAGGAAGAAAACAGCATATTTCAAATTAGTCCTAAGCAAGAAAAAAATACCAAGTCTACACCTACTACTAGTAATAATGTGAAAGAAGAGAAACCAAAAAAAGGGACTAAGAAGAAGGGTGCCAAAGCTGATCCTAGTGCTCCCAAAAGACCTGCCAACCCATTTTTTCAATTTTGTCAAGAGCAAAGACCTCGTGTGATGGAAAGATTGGCTGGAGAACCTGAGCCTAGTAAACAGGAACTTACCAGGCAATTAGCAACTACATGGAAATCATTGAGTTCAGAAGATAAAAAGGTAACATGAGATTTTATAGGTTTTAAATTTTTAACAAATTTAATTTTTTACATTTTACTATGTTTCATTATTTCAGGTGTATTATGATATGTATGAAAGATCAAAAGAAAAGTATGTTGCTGAAATGCAAATTTATAATAAAAAAGTGGAAGATGCTCCAGCACAAATTTCTATGGATGCATCTTGATGTATAATCATTTTGTAAATAGAAAACAAAATATATGAGTATTTTTTTATGTACCTTACTATGCAATAAATTAATAAAATATATTGCTTTCTATTTTTTTTATTTCTCAAATTTACAAAGCTCTATTCTTTATTACAGATGTACAATTTATCAATATTTTTTAACAATTATCCATAACTTGCGTTCTATGTTTTTCAAATATTGTAATCATATCCATACAGAGGTGCTTCAGCTAATACGAAATTCATATCTGGTGAATTTCTTCTACATCTTCTACCAATTGGTTCTAGATCATTGTAACACTTTGGAAAAACTGTTTCAATTGCTTTCTCACCTTCTTCTTTACTGATATTCTTAATTGCTAATACTGATGACAATGCTTTTTTCTTAACACATTCCTGATGTCTTTCCTTAATATTGAAAGGAGAAGCATTTCCATAAATACAGGCACTTACGAAACTGCAGTGTGCTAAGTTAGCAGCTCTTATTTCTGAACAAGCCAAATGTTCTACATTTTTAAAATCTAATTTGCTTCTACAATTATCAAACATATGAATCAATTCGTGTGTCAAAACTCCTTGTACAGTAGATTTATTACTGGCAACATTTTGGCATATAACAACTTGATTGAACTCTGGATCGTAACCCCCACTAACTTCACCACTACAAACTTCACAAGATATGTGCCTTCGAAAATCAATTTTGCATCCTGAAGAATTAAGAGCACCTAACAACACTTTAACTAATGGACTGTTTCTTAAACACCAATATACATTTCTCTCGCAACTCATTTTATCAAGTTCTTCTCTACCCTCAAAACCTATAATAAATCTAAACCAATTTCTCTTAAAGGTTCCTCCTCTTCTTTCAGGATATAAATCTTGATCTATCCAATCCATTTTAATAGTTTTGCAAAATAAACAGTTCTGTTTTTCAAATTCTTGCTTGCTTTTCACAATTGTTATTTAACTTGTTTATATAGTTATATATTAAATGGCCTGGTTACAAAATTTTTATTCAACTTGATTAATGAAATATATTAATTGCAATACACTTTGTGTAGATTCTTGAATATTTATTTTATGTAAATATTTGCTCATTTATTTCATGCACACAAGCATAAAAAATATGAAAAAGATGCAAAATTAAATATCTAAAAAGAAAAATTGCAATGCAACGTATAGCAGAACGCAAGCTCATCCACGTGAGGTAACAGTTTCATGCCATATGAGAGCGAGAACACACACACACACACACACACACACACACACACACACACACACACACACCCACACACATGTATGTACATATACATACACAATACCTACCGGCAGTACCGGCATGGCTGTAGGTATACTTTCTTCTCTTCTCTTCATCTTCGCCCTTGCCCCGGCGACTCTTCTTGCGAATAATACGAATATAATAATGCGAATAATGAAAATTTAATTCTTGATTTTATTTAATTATCTTACAATTAATAAAAATGCATATCATACTTGATTTTTTTTTTAATTTTCAACTTACAAAACTAATAATTTTTTTTGCAATGCAATAATAACGCACAGAATGGGTATAATATACCTATATAGTGATTAAATATTGTAAGACTGCTGAATTTGTAAACTTTTGAGCAGAACATAACATAACGTGCTTTTAAATTTCTTGCAATAATATTCTCAAATATATTATTAAGTACACTCCAATTTCAAGCAAGAAAATTTCTTACTAAAATCTTGCAAATTGAAAATAGCAAAACATCTAGCCTTTCGTTCTCGCCTATATATATATATATA
>JAPYZE010004610.1:0-29711 GCA_030522805.1 Leptomastidea abnormis
CAACCAATTCTACCTAGTGACCCTTCAAAATAATAACTTTTACAGTGGGGCCAAATTATGACCAAAAGGTTGCCATAAAATTGAAAATAGACCATATATCACATTGTGCTTGAATTTCGATTGTCTACTTCTATGAGCAATATAAGTGTATAGGCGTTTGTTTACAAGTTTAGTGAATAGTTTAAATAGAATGGGTTTGAAATTTTTTTTTTTTTAAATAAAATTAACTATAGTTTTTTTTTTTTTTTTATATTTTGGATTGTTTTTTATTTTGGTCAAACATTACAAATTTATATTATTGTAAGTGAGAATAAATATACATACATTTTACAGTAAGTTATAACAACCTTCTTCTGAAGCCAAATCATAAACACCTACTTCATGAGCAACGTTCAAATAGCAATCATAGCGACTCTTGGCTCTAAAATTTTGTGGTCCCAAACAAAGACTAGGTGCTACCCTTGCTGTAATAGCTTTGGTTGTGGTACCAAATTGATTAGGATTTTCAGCCAATTTTGGACGAACATATGTTTTCCAAAACCAGACACTTGTTTTCATGGCTTACTAAATCTTCAGCCACCAATTCTGGATAATATAATAAACTATAAGGTAATAGTGATTGGGATGCAGCAATGTACTGATCTTTACCAACAAGCTTGATAAAACCTCGACCGCGATAAGATTTATTTAGAACTGAGTCGTAGTAAGCTGGATTTAATGGACAATGTGCTTCGTCAACAAATTGAAGACCATTACTACTGCAGATCAATTGAGCTAGAAACATTGCTGCTTGTTGGAAAAAAAAAATTGAATTAATATTTAAGTAATTATATGATCAATTTAATAAAATTAAATATATTTTATAACCTTTTTCTTCGATGTTAAAAGTTGCAGTTTCTATGGTGAAATGATTATAGATGTCGGTATTTTCTGGTTTAGGCCAATTGCAGGATTCAACAGCTTTATTAAAATTGTCAATTGAAATTTCTTGTGCAATGACAATATACAACTAAAATGGAATAAATAATATATAAAAAAAAAATGAATTTGATGCCATATTTTTTTATGTTAAAATGTTAAACATACAAAAATATTTATTAATATAAAAAGATTTACTTACTTGAATTAAAAATATTATGATGCTTATCATAGCCATCATGAACTGACACGTCGATATAATCAAGAACTGTTTTACAGACAAGCTTGAAATAACGTTAAAAAGTGTACAAGGTAAGACAAAAATGCAACTGGTAAGATGAACAAATTTTTTAAATTTGAACAAATGCGTTAAAAAAAAATTTTTCAAGAAAATATTTTTTTCTTGATACTAAAAAAGTATTATTTTAAATTTTATTATGCAAAATGGTAACTGTGAATCAGCTAACGTGACATTGCTGTAAAGACAAGTTTGGAAAAACAAAACTACGAATGACTAACTCAACAATATGAACATTATTAAATTAAAATATTATTTTTTATTTAATTAAATTTTTTATTTAATTTAATTATAAGTTGCTTATTACATATTATCGATGTATGTAAGTTATTCAGTAGATAAATTAAAAAATAATATTATTAATTGTGAAAGTTATAACAATAATGTAGATATTGAAATAAAATATTTTTAAAATAAAAAAGAATTTTTTTGAAAAGAATGTATTTCTAGATTACTTAAAATAGCGACTATAAATTTTATCAGACTTCGCGTTAAAAAGAAAAATAGTATTTCAAAAAATATTCCACAAAATAAATAAGTAAAATATAATTTTGTAATTGTGAATCTTAATATTTTTTTTTTTAAATTATTATCCAAAGGATTTTCTCAAATGCTAAACAAGATCTCAAAAATAATAATAAATTTCTAAACTAAAATTTCTAATACGTCATTAAAACATTTTTAAAAGATCACTTATCCTATAATCAACACTCACAATTTAAATAAATTATCACACAATTAAAAATAAATAAAATTTCATTAAATTTTCCTCATTTTTTTTTTTTCACTCTTCCAATACATCTCAAATTTAAAAACCCCAAATATCAATTATAACATCCAGATTCACCAGCTACATCAACACCAATAGCCTTAGCCACTCTTTCATAAACACGATAACGCAGCCTCCCAAAAACAGGATACCTAATACCAAGACATTCACCAGGATTAATACCGCGTGTAGTCAATCCAAATCTTTCATATCCATCACCAATTTGTAAAAGTGGTCTTACTCTTGAAATCCAATACCAAGAACTTGCACGCATTGCCAAATTTTTATCTTCTGCAAGAAGTTCAGGATACTCGAGAAGAGTATTTTCACCAAGACCAAGTCCTATACTAGCTTTTTTGTAATTATCAGGATAACTTAGTTGTATGTATCCTCTTCCGTGATAGGAACGATTTGGTAATCCCTGTCCATCATCGTATTCCGAAACACAATTACGTCGTGAACAGCCTATTTAATATATATAGGTCAAGGTCATCATTTGTTGTATAATTAAAAAAAAAATAATAATAATAACTAAATCTGGTGTTTTTGTATTGTGACTTACTAACTTGCTCCGTATGCTTGAAACCACGACTCTCGTAGATTAGTTGTGCGAGAAACATAGCTGCTTCATCGCGACTAAAGTCAGCGGTACTTTCAACAAAGTTTTGGTATACCTCGGCTGCTGGAGCTGGATATCCACAGCTTTTTACTGCAGCGTTAAATTCATTTTCTGTCAGTACAGCAAATGTTGATTTGAATGTACACAATGATAGAATGAACAACAAGAAGAAAATTTTTGAGAAGTCTAGTTGAGAATTCATACTTTGGATAAGAGTAAAAAAAAATTGATGGTAAAGAACTATGTTTGTATGCTCATCTTTAAATGAACACTGTGGATTAAACTTATACTGAAGATTAAAATAAGACTGTACAGGTTTGTAAATCCTTGATTTTTTAATTTGAGTATTATATCGTTTTGATGACTATATGACGATTGAAACCTTGACTATTTTTATTAGTAAGTGCATAGATGATGATGATGATGACGCTTTCTTTCGTGATGGTTATATTATATAATAAATTATAGATGTGTGTATTCTTCGGTATTTTTTTATTATCATCTTTCAATCATATTTTTCTTTTTTTTTTTTAATGTGAATACTGGATACTTATAGATTGAAATTTTATAATTATAGATGATTTTCATGCTAGCAATCGTGTATAATTTTTTTCGATTTTATAATAGTACATTTCATTTTTCTTCTTGATAATTGATCAATATAATACGAAATAGATTATGACACCCGCATTAAATAAACAACGAAAATAGTTATTACAATAAAAACACAATTTATTATCAAAAAATAAAATTGTAAATAAAAAATAAGAGATATAACATTAAAAATTTTCAATCATTATAGGTAGGTATATCATCATCATAACAACCACTTTCCTCAGCCGGATATGCCAAACACAAAGCTTCAGAAACTTTAAGATAAGTTTTCCATCGTCTTTTAGCTCCTTCTGGATACGTTCTAGTGTAACATTCATATTTGGTAATTGCCTTAGTTGTAATACCAAACCAATTTGAATGTTCCCACATTTTAGGTCTGACATTTATTTTCCAAATCCAAGCACTGACTTGCATTGCTATATTAGGATCAGTAGCCACAAGTTCTGGTTCACGGAGTAATTTATCTCCAAGACCTAATGCTTCTGATGCATTTTTATAATTTCTTGCCCAGGATATTTGAATGTAGCCACGTCCAAAGTAATATTTGTCTTTTAAACCAATGTCATCTTTGTAATTTCCAGAACAATTGTTATTCTTGCAAGCTATAATTGCGAGATATATATAAATTAAAATTAAGTGTACAATCTAAAATAATTATTTTGAGATAAATAAAAAAAAAAAAAACTTACCCAACTCCTCAACATATTGAAAACCCATACTTTCATAGATAATCTGTGCAAGAAACATCGCAGCTTCTTGGCGGCTAAAATCTAGGGTTGCATTGGCAAAGGCGTCATTAACTGTGTCGGAAGGTGGCTCGTAACCACACGATACGACAGCATTCACAAATTCAATTTTTGTAATCGGGCACTTCTCTTCAGCTTTAATTACTGATAAGCAAATTAGCAGTAATATGAGAGAATCAAAAATTAATTTTGATTTGAAAAAATACATTTTTATTTCTTGTATTTAGATTCAAATGAACTTGGTTGGTCGGTATATTTTGAACAACTGACCGAATGTTTTCTAGTCTCCCTAGTTTTTATATAGACTCGTATTGAGATGATAAAGAGAGAAATTTAATATATATCATTTGTGGTGTTATGGACTGTGTATATATAACGATGGTTAAATAGCGTAATATTTTATTTGACTTTGAAAGAGATATGATTATAATATGATGATGATTTTTATCTAGGGCTTTGTATAATAATAACAAGCGTTCTTATGTTCTCATGACTATAGAGACAATTTTTTTTTGTTTTTTGTTTTCTTCTTTCTTTTTTGTGAGGGGATACATGATTGAGTATAATAGAAAGATTGTTCGGTGATGAATATTATTATACTTTTGGTTAATCAAGTGAGATTGATAATTTTTATATCATTATAAATGTTTATTTTGACAAGATTTATTGTTTTAAAATGTATAGTTTATTATTTCCAAGTAAATTGATATATAGCTATTAACACCTTATCATGTGTGGCTTAATTTATTCTGATTATAATATTATTCGTTGAAAAAAAAAAACATTTTTTATCAGTCTCCTGATATTTAGAAGCCTTTTAGAAAAAAAAATGATAATATTTGCTTGCTAAGACTACTGATAATTCATTACAAAATTAAAAAAGATTATATATTAGATTTTTGTTTCATTTTATTTTTTCATAATTTAATTATTTATTTTTTTTTTTTTATTTGAACTAAAATAACAGACGACAATTTAAGACTTAAGGATAGGAAGTTAATAATGAGAAAAATATACTTGGAAGGTTTTTTTTATTATAAAAAAATATCATAAAAAAGTACAAAAGAAAGGAACAAAATTAATCAAATTCATAATCAACATCAAATAATATCATCATGGTCAATTATAACATCCTTCTTCCGTAGCCGGATTCTCCAAAGCCAAAGTCTCAACGACCTTTTTATAAATCATCCATCGTTTTTTAGCTCGTTCCGGATAATTTGTACATTCTGGTCCATTAATAGCCTTTGTAGTGATACCAAATGAATTCGGATTATTTTTTAGTCGTGGTCTTACGTTCTTCTTCCAATACCAAGCACTAACTTGCATCGCTATATTCTTATCGGTTGCTACAAGTTCTGGTTCACGAAGTAATTTATCTCCAAGACCTAATGCTTCCGAAGCAGCTTTATAATTTCTACCCCAGGTCAGTTGGATGTAGCCTCGTCCGTAGTAATATTTACCAGGTAGACCGACGCTGTCGTTGTATTTACCGGCACACTGATTTTTTTTGCAAGCTGGTATATGATAAACAAATTATTATTATTTAATAAATCTGACATGCATATATCTTAAATTTAATAATAATAGCAATAATAAAATTACTTTATTTTAAACTTACCTATCTCTTCGATAAATTTAAAAGATGCAGTTTCGTGAATTAACTGTGCGAGGAATAAAGCTGCTTCCTCACGACTAAAGTCAGATATTGCATTACGAAAAGCAGCATAAACGTCATCAGGTGGTGCTTTACAACCACAATAAGTAACAGCTTTTACAAATTCATCTTCTTTAATTGGTGCTTCCTCGTCAGCTTTAATTACTGATAGACAAATTGTCAATAGTACGATTAAATCAAAGATTAATTTTGATTTTAAATAATACATTTTTTTTTGGGGATTTTGAGATTTAAAATGAAGTTGTTAGGTCGATTATTGATGACTGACTGACTGACCGCAAGCTTTGGACTTTACTGATGTATTTATATATTGTGTCGAATACACATGTAGTTGTGCATGTGATAGAAAGGGGAATTTAATATATGTATCACTTGTAGTTTATGGACTGTAAATACATATAAACGAAGTTTAAATGGCATGATTTTTATTTGACTTTGAGAGAGAGAGATGATGATAAATGTGACGATGATGACTTTTATCCAGTGGCATTGTATTATGGAGAGAGTTACTACTACGTTTTAAAGTAGATAATAAGGGGAATAACTAGAGACAATTTTTTATTTATTTTTTTTATTTTTTTTTTTTTTTTTTTAAGCACATATGATTGAGTAATGGAAAGGTTGCTTGATGATAAATGATTTATATTTTTTTGTTAATTAAATGAGTCTGATTATATTTATATGAATATAAATGTTTATTTCGATTAGATTTATTTTAAATTATAGTTTTTGTTTTCTTTTAAAGTGAATTAATAAGTTACTAATACCTTATCATATATAGCTTCATTTCTTATAATTATAATAATACTAATATATTAAATACCGCTGTCAATTATTTGGCAGAAAGCTTCCTCATAATAAATTTTAACACGTTAATTCATAATTTTAATTACATATTTATTTTATTTTTTATTAAGCTAATACATATGTTCCAGACATATCATTTCAATTTTTTCATTATACATAATCAAAAAAATTACAATTAAATTTTATAAATCCGAAACAAGCTTATTTTAGCAACAACAAAAAAAAAACGAACAATCAATTATAACACCCACGTTCTTGAGCTTTATTTTTCACAGATAAAGCTGCAGCTACTTTAACATAAATCTTCCATCGATTTTGAGCTCTATTCGGATACTTTTTACATTCACCACCATTAATAGCTTTAGTCGTAACACCAAACTGATTAGGATATTTCTTCAATAGTGGTCTGACATTTGTTTTCCAAAACCAAACGCTTACTTTCATAGCCAAGCTTTTATCACTTGCTACGAGATCCGGATTTTGTAGTAATTTATCTCCCAAACCAAGAGCTTGAGAAGCAGCTTTATAATTTCTACCCCAGGTCAGTTGGATGTAGCCTCGTCCGTAGTAATATTTTTCAGGTAGACCGACGTTGTCCTTGTAAAGGCCCTCACATTTTGTTTTCTTGCAAGCTGTAATAAAATAAAATTGCAAGTTCAAGTTGAGCTTTTGGACAGAATTTAAAAAAAACTATTTAAAATATATTTATATTTATCACAAACTTACCAAGTTCTTCAACGAATTGAAAGCCTGCACTTTCGTGAATTAATTGAGCGAGGAACATTGCAGTTTCCTCACGACTAAAATCTTTGATAGCATCGTTAAAGTTGCTATAAACTTCGGTGGATGGTACTTTGTAGCCATTGTTTTTAACCGCATTGTTGAATTGGGTTTGAGTTATTGTATCAGCGGTTACGTTTGATAAAAGTATCGATGAGAAAAGGAGTAGTAGTAATGTTGATCCCATTTTTCAACAGTTAAATATATATTTAACGATGTTGCGTATGGCTTTTAATAAAATTATAATTTGTTAAAATAACGTGTTGGTTTTGGTGAATTTTTGTTGAAAAAAATGTAGGTGCAAGTACTTACAATTTTTTTTTAAAAAACTTCTGGTGATTTACTATTTTCGCGAAAGACTAATGATTATTGTTTTATTCGTTCTTTTATATATTTACCGAACACAAATGAATATATTTTGCATCAATACATTCATCAATCGTGACAGAAAACTAAATTTACAACTTATTTTCCGTTCAGATAAGTTTTTATTACTTTGCGAATTGTACAATAACGTTAAGTTTCTGTCACTGTACAAATAAACATTATATGCGTAGTCAAGTCTATAATATTTAATAAAGTAAAATTATCCTTTATGTTTGTTTGATTACTCATACGAAACGATAGAAAATTATCAAGGGGATTTTTTATATTATATGAAAAGTAATGAGAAAAAAAAATACAAATTTTTCTGTACTGACATAATGTAGTTATTTAAATATATTATATTTGCATAGTCATATATTTAAGTAATACAAAAACATCAATTTCTATTTTTAAGGTCGGAATTAGTTTATTTTACATTTATATTATGATTTAATATTTAGAGGATGAAAATAATATAAAAATTTTATTTTAAATAAGTTTTAAGTATTGTAAAAATAAATTTTTACTAAAGTTACTCTATTGTAGTAAGTTAATGATAAGATGCACATGTTTTGCTGTTTTGTATGTCTATTAATTGTTGATAAGTAAGCGCATTATTTATCAAACAGGGTAAGTGTTACTTCAAAAGATAAAATATTCTTTTTTATGACTAATACTTATTAAGCACAATACTTTTTTAGACAATAGAAAAATAGTCTTTGTATTAATTTTATTCAATATTGTTCATAACAAATGAAATGCAAATTTTTTTGTTAAAAATAAAAAAAAAACCTTACTTTATATAGAAAAAAAATTAATTTTTTTTACAAGTAAATTTTTTCAAGATATAATAGGAAATATTTTATTTATAATTATCTATAAAAGATTAGTGTATTCAAAAAACCATTGAAAAACAAATAAAAATAAATTTTGTTTATTTACAAAAAAATCGCTCTATTAAATGAATTATAAAACAGTAATAGAAAAGAAAAATCAGTGTTTTTTTTATGACAACTGAATAATTTATACATATATATCATTTGTAATAGATTACACAAAGCAACTTTACTATACTCCACATTTTTCACATGATGTTACATTCCATTAAAATTATACAATCCAATATTCCAACACTTCAGTTAATTTACAATACAAAAATTAAAAATACAAGAAATGCTATTTAGAGATACATAAATATTGAAGTAAAAAAACAAAGCAATGATATAAGTTACATATGTCTCTTTGATTGATTGCAACATAAGACCAGAATTTTTCATAAATTACAATTTCTTTGCTGATAAAATTTTAAAATAAAAAATATGTGCACATATTGCAGTTTAAATAGCTAAGCCAAATACCGATACGATGCAATACATTGTCTTATTCTCCCAACGCACTGTACAACTTCCATCGGTAGCATTGTCCCAGAAACAAGAACTTGCAGTATGCAGACCTGCACCATTCTTTTGCATGATGGTACACGTTACTATGTACTTGTAAGCTTTTTGAAGTTTAACTAAATTTCCTAAACAACTTTCTACCACATTTGATGTCCACTGATTGACTTTAGAATGAGAGTATGCATTTCCTCCTATTGAAACTTCGATTGCTTCCTTGATTATTTTACTCACATCATCTACTACAAATTGTGCTTCTTCATTCATATCCTCCATGTTGAATATTTAATTAGGTTTTTTCCTTTGCAAGTATCTCAAAATCAAATTTCACTTATTAAACTGTGTGACTGCTCCTCTTTTAGGTGATAAATTACTTTTCTGTAAGAAAAAAATTTATAAGATTCATATGATATTCACAATTTTCAATGTTAAGAAAAGTTATCACAACAATTTTGACCAAAAAGATATGAAATCAAAACGTAAAACAGAAAGTTTTATTAATTTTTTTTGCTTAATCTTGTACTTATATGGTATGCATATAAGAGGTTATACCGATTATCTCTAAATACAATATTTTGTATGGGTAAATGTATTAAAAAAAAAACAACAAAAAAAATACTTACAGCATTTTCAGCAAGCAGCTTCTTTAATTTAATATTTTGATCAATGCAGAATAACTAAATATCATTTCTAGACGATTAAATAAGACACAACGAACGTGTAATATAACACTCACAAACACAACAGCAGTCACACATTCACAATTGTTTATTTCAGGATTTTCGGGTGACTAACCTTTACTGATCTTGACAATACAAATTTATGGCGGTATTTTTTAAGATTTAAATTCAAATTTTTTTCTTCAATGAAAATAAGTTTTTACAAAACTTGGATTAGCTTATAATACAGTTATTTTGATAAAATATTTCGCATAATGTCGTTTTATCAAATAAATTAAACAAATTACTGTCATTTTGCCATTTAAGCATTATTTATATATCAATTACTAAATCAATAATAATTTTTAAATAAAATCATCTTATTAAAAATTTCTTAAAATATTAAAATAATATAAAATACTTTTATGTATTCAGTTTTGTTTCTGTTAATAAGTAATTATTTAATTTTTGTTTTTCTATTATTATTATTTATTGCAATAAATAAGCTAACACATAGCTTAACACATCAATGCGTTGTAAGGCTCTTGAAATTCAGTTAAATGGAAGATACATAATTAATAAAAAGGAAGAAGTTATTTTACCCATATGGTTGAATAAAAAAGATTTGCCAAAATGTCAAAAATGTGCAATAGCATTATCATTTGGTCTTTCCGCTGAAGCTGTTTTAATATGAAACAAAAATTGCTAAAATTTTTAACACCTTGCAAAATTGGCCTAATTATTGAATCACTATAAGGGTAAGCCTACCAAATAGCGAGGACGACTGGGAGCAAATATTTATGCAATTAAAAGTAAAACAAGAAGAAAAAAAATTAGTTATTAAATCTCTTTTTGAAGATTATTCTCTTGAAGAAGGAAAACGTGTGCTTAAAGGTTAGAAAATAATTTTCAATTTTACTGATTCAAAATTGTGCTAATATTAAATAATGAAAAATAACTTTTTTTAGAGAATTTTATACAATTTCCAACGTACTTGATACTAATCAAGAACATAAATTGTAATGCATCAAATTATAAGGTGTGTGATTTAATTATGATTAGTAATGTCATATTTTTTACACTTATAACAGCTGTTTATATTTTTAAGTGCAGTTTTGTCTATATAAATACTGACCAAGGTGGTATGATTTAACCATGTATTACATTTACCAGAAGTACCTGATAATTTAGTTGTTCCTAATTTAAAAATTCAAGTAGTTTGGATTCATTTACATAATTAATATTAATTTAATTTAAAAATATTTGTTTTAAAGTCTTATCTATGTTTTTGAATCTTATAGACAAACACAATTTGTAAATTGTAACTTGAAAATTCAATATTCATCTTATATTACTTAGGTATTATTAAACTCATTTTATAAGATATGTTTTTACACTACCTACTAAAAGTGAGATCTTATGTATAATAAAAGTAGTTTTTGTGCGAAATAAAATAAAAATTGTTTATACAAATTTGTTATAAAATTCAGGGATAAAATTTTATTAATAACAAATAAATACCTGTTGTACGCCAGAAGATGTAATATTGTACTGTATGTAGTCTTGCATTTTCTCCATTAACATAATCTATTAATAAGCTTGACTTATTCATCAACTCCAAAATGCTGAAGTTCTGCAAATAAAAAGTAGTATTTGAAAAATACAAATCTTATTTGAAAAATATCCGTTGAAATTAATATGAATTTACCTATGTTCAAAATAAAATGCTTCTGTAACTCAATTCTTGAAATCTTTTCACTTTTAGACTAATTTCTTTTATTTATACAGTTAGACAATCCAAAACGTGCAAATATAAACGAAAAACTTTTATAACTCCGCCGCGCATTTTGTGCAAATTACTTAAAGCTAGGTCAGATCGCCATTGTTAGCGGTTATTTTCAAAATTAAAATTCCAAAAAATTTTATATTCTTTCTGTATTATTTACTTATTTTTTGCAAAATTAATATTAATAACAAGATTATACTCTAATGACATTATATTTTCGAATAATAATTTTAATATGGATGTGATAAACGAACGATTAATTAAGTACGGTACACGCATATTCTTTATATGTATACGTGAACGTGACGTAAGAAGAAAAGTGTAGATGATATACCGGGAATCAATTTGTAGGTTATTCTCGAGCTTCGCAAAAGATGATCTGCTTTTTTTGTTTACGGTTGATTTTAGTAGCAAAATAGCGAAAAGTAGCAAATTAGTAAAAAAAGAATTAGATTTTTGTTCGAATTTTTGACGAGCACTTTCAAATTATTGAGAATTCAATTTATTCAAATAAAGGATAACGTGGTAAGTTGAATAAATTTATTTAATTTAACGTTTTTTTGCTAATGAGGTGATTTATGAAAAAATATATTAATAAATTGGGTATATTAAAGTATACTCATAATACTCTATAATATATTAAAGAATACTCAGTATTTCCTGAACTATTAATTTTCATTTGCCTTCAATACTAGTTAAAAAATTAATTATTAAAAATTATTATCAAAAAAACTGATTTATTTACATTACATTGTTTATATTAGGTTACTATGGCTGCGAATAAGACAGTAACTGTTATTCCTCCCAGAGGACCAGGAACCAATATCAAAGTCACAGTCAATACAACAATATTACAAGTATGATATATAATTTTTATTTGCAAGATTTAATAGTTGATCAGTGTAAATAAATCCAAATTTATTTTTAGGTCCTGGAAGAAGCTAGTAAAAAGTACAATTTGAATCCAGATGAATATGATTTAAGGTAACTAAATTTTAATTTTTATTATAATTTAATAATTGTCTGGTAAATTAATCAATTTTATTTACAACAGGCATCACAAGCAAATTTTAGACGTCAATTTGATATTTCGACATGCAAATATTGCAAACTTTGCCAAATTAGAAATGGTGCCGTGTAAAACCCCAAGAAAAGTATCGAATGTAAAAATTTGTATACAACTGGAAAATGGAGAGCGAAAAGAAAATGAGTATCTTCCAGATACAAATGTACAAAAAGTTCTTAGTGATTTAAATGTAGAATATAATGTAGATACAGCTGTTATCATTTATTTACAGAGAGAGGTACTTTTGTTTCAAAAACTAATATTTTTATAATACAAATGTTATAAAATTTCATTTTTTTTTACTTTCAAAGATTCCTGGTAAAGAGTTTGACACTGTCACTTTAAAATCATTAGGACTAGCAAGTGGTAGAGGACTTTTTAGATTAATTCACAGAGATCAAACTCAATCAAAAGAGCAAGCCCATGTATATGTTCCACCAATGCCAAAAGTTTCAAAAGTTGATCAAGAAGAAAGCAGACCTAAACCAGTAACCGTTATTACCTTTGATAACATTTTTGATCCAATATCTATTATTAAAGCAGAAAAAGGAATAAAAAAAAATGAAGAAAAGACACAAAATGAAGAAAAAAGTCAAGATGAAAATACGCCTATGGAAGTCTGTTCTAGTTCTGATTCTGTACAAATAAATTCCGATGAACCAACAACAGTAGTTAAAGAAGCTTTAACAAAAACTGAGTTTGATAATGAACAAGTATCACAAAATGTTGATGAAGAAATTGAGGAGCCAAAATTTGAATTTGTAAGTTGAATAAAGATTCTAATTATATATCATATGTGTAGAATAAATTTCTCTAATTTATTGATTAATCTTTTAATTAGTTGGGAGAAAGACAAGCCTTGCTGTTTAATCCAGCTGCAGCTAGAGCTATACCTCAAACTGAACTTCCTGATGAATTTTTTGAACATAATATTCACGATGCGAGAATCTTGCAACGTGATATAAAAAGAAAACAAGAACAATTGATAGATGCACCTCTCATAACTGCAGCACAGAGACAACTAGAGAAAGATAAAGAGCAATTAAAAACGATTCACAAGTATAAAAAAACAATCATTAGAATACACTTCCCGAATCAACTAGTGCTTCAAGGAACTTTTAAACCCCTTGAAACAGTACAAACTATCAAGGATTTTATAAAAATTTATCTTGATCATCCGGAAATTGATTTTGTACTTTGTAAGTAACAAATTAAATAAATATTAAAATATATACAATTCAATTACAATTGTATTGTTAAATTTAAATACAATTGAAGATTATACTTTTTTTACATTTTAAAGAAAGTGTATATTATGCATTTCATAAATGTTTTTTTATTAATAGATACAACACCACCTCGTTGCAATTTAGATCCCGAGAAACGTTTACTTGATGTGGAATTGGTACCAACTGCTAATATTTATTATTCCGGTAATTCTAATCTTAAGTCTGACATTCAATCTAAACTGAGTGATCCTACAGCTGCTCATTATGCAGCAACAAAAACAAGGTGAATTGCAACACTTATTTTAAACAGTTATAAAACAGAATTATAATTTTTAAAATAAATTTGCAAATTGTAAAATTTTTAGACTGACAACTACACGAAATGATGACGCTCTACTCGTTGCCGATCCAGAGGATGACCCCCAGCCGTCAACATCAGCAGTAACATCAACAACCATGAAGACAATTACCATTTATGAACCACAGGCTAGCGCTGATCAACAGCAATCGCAAAAACCCTCTAAAGTGCCTAAATGGTTTAAAATGTCGACTAAATAGTCCTTAAATATTGAAAGGTGATTATAAAGGGTTCCTTATGTAAAACAAACTCGAGTAATTGAGTGCGATTATTTTTTTGTAAAGCGTTACATTTCTTAATCAATGAATTTTTTCTTTTTCGTTTGTTTTTAACGCTATTGCGTCATTTTAAAAGGATTCAATGAACTTTAATAAAACCAAAAGACGTGTATATATATTTAATTTTTATTGTTCGCAACGTCGTTATAGTAGTATTTACAAAAGATTGAACGTTTAAGCGAATTATTTTATATTATATTAAGATGTTTTTTTTTATTTTCTTTTTTTCTTAAGAAAATCGAATAAGGTGTGTATGGGTTTCTGAGAAAAAAATTTGCTTAAAAATGTTGATTTATCAGACGTTGCTTAGGAATTCGTTGATTGCTGTTTCTTATTCAAATTTCTACTTAATAAAGCACCAATTTTTTAACATAATCATATGTATAAAACTTGTTACTTTTTTAATGTGAGTTATAAAAGAGCTATCAATCTATAATGGCACTTTTATAATACGTTTATTGATTATTTTATAAATAGGATTGCACAATTTTTTTTTCTCAGAACATCTTATGTATGCAATAAAATCTGTCTCTGAATAAGTTGATTAATGTCAAGTCTATCACAGATTAGCCAAGAGATGAAAAAATGCTATAAATGAGATTTCGTTAATGCTCAAGGCTCGAAATTCATGGAAGCTTTTTTAGTTATGATTTTCTTTTTTGTCATAATTGATTACATGGAAATATTTTTGTCCTATTTTTTCCAAAATAATTTTGAGCAATTTTCTTTCAAGCACTTTCTACTTATATAAGAATAACATGAAATCTTTGAAAAATTGATTTGCATATTAAGAGAAAGTGTTTTAATATTGAAGCACTTATAGCAACAAAAGAAATTTGAATTTATGATTCTAGATTATTAACTTAAATCTACAAACGATTTACTTATGTATTTATTAAAAAATTCCTGAAGTGCTTGCGACTATTATGGCCACTTTAACAATAAAATATTTTTATATAATCTTTTTTAAATTTAATGATATGTCTTTCTTAAGTTTTGAGGAGAAAAAATAAGGATCTTGCACAAAAATCACGGTTTTTAAATATTATTAGTACAGTGCGTAATGACTAAAAATTTTTAAGATAAACTATTGGTTGTATTATTACATTAAATATGCGCAATTGTGGTCCATTTTATGTTAGACCGTTTTAAGGTCGTTTGGTAAAATAATTATTTTATAACATGTAGATCTAAGAATTATACATTTCAATAAAAAAATAAAAAATCGTTGCCATAAATAAGCATGTTATTGAGTTTTCATTTTTAGTATTAATAATTGAAACTAATATTTAAAGTACTAAATTAATATAAGTACATAAAAACATTATAAAAAATTATGTTTACAGGATTTGTAAAAAATTGAATGACTAAAATGAGATTAAAGTTCTTTTAGAACATTAAATTGATTAAAATGTAAATAAAAATAAAATCTAATACAATTTAGATTTTAAATTTTATATTAATTACATATTTTTAAACAAGCATATTTATTAGTAAATGTAAAATGCACTTGTTTCTTAGATTTAATATAAAGGCGAAGTTTAAGCAATTTTATTGCTTTAAAATTTTTTTTATACAAAAACTTAATAGCCTAGATTTTACTTCTCGATTGAATGATTCATAATTTACAAATAATGGTTGGGGCCTATTAAGGCATCGTGTATATCGTATTGTAACTTAATTTTTTTTAAGAAGACATTACTGTTTTGTGAATAATTTTTTGAAAAATAAATATTTCACAAATAAATGATATTTGAACACTTTCATAATGTAGTAGAATGAATATTGCATTTCTGAGATAAATATTTTTTACAAAATTACATTTTATAAAACAAGTCTTCTTAAAAATAATTATTTAGTGAGCTTTAGTTATTATAAATTAATAACTTGATTGAAAATGACAAAAAAAATTTCAAAAACTTTTCCTTACACTTGCATTGTTGATTGTAACATAAAATTTTGTAAATTTAAAAATTTTATATTATTATGGAAAATGGTTTTAAATGTATATTATTTAGAAAAATATTTCAAATCCTCACTCCTTGGCTTCTTGCCTGATATGTTTAGTTAAATTTATTTTATATAAAAATCTCTTTCGTTTAATTTAGATAATCTTCTGTTAGTTAATCAGATAAACTTAAATTATTTAATTTTAAATTATAAAATCTTGTAATTTTCAATCAAACTATTATTTTTTCCCCCAAAAAGTCGCACAAACGTAGGATTAAGCTTTCTTAATCCTTTGACTTTTTTGAAGTCGCAGCTGGCGGTTGCTGCTGCAGATGCAAGTGTTTTAACCTTTCGACAGGTCCTCCGAGAATGTTACCGAGTGGTCCAGAGCCACCAGCCTCCTCTTGAATGCTGCCACGCAGGTTTGCTTCGACTTCATCATTTTCGCGTGATACTTGCTCGCGAGGCGAATCTGTAGCCATCTGCTGCTGCAGCTGAGAGTCAAGTAGCCGCATGTACTTATCCATTTCACCGCCCTGGTCCTCATCATCTCCTCCTAGTGAACCTTCGGAGCTACCATCAAATTCCCCATCACCACCTGGCACTACCAGATCTAAAATGTCTCGTAACGCTGTGTCAAACACATCGGGGTCAAAATCAATGCGACCATTATCTTCTGCATCGACTCTCGAATCCGTCTCCTCTCCATCTCTGTAAGAAAAGCAATTATTTAATTTTTTTTCAAATTCAAAGGAAATAAGACTATCAATTATTAGTTAGTATTTAATTAAAGACTGTTAATAATCTCGGTATTCGGAAAATTAAAAATATCTAATAACTTACCCTAAAAATTGCACGCCTTCAATTCCACTTTTTTGATTAATAAAGGCCTGTACCTTTTCCTGAAGACTCAATGGCTGTTCAGAGCATTTCCCTGTGAAGCCAAATTGTTGACCAAGCATCGCATCAAGCTGTGCCGGATCAACGTTGAGCCAACTATCGCTATCCTCAGGACTGAGATTACACACCTCCTCAGCTAAATTAACAAAAAAGCAATGTTTTCTCAACGATCCTTAAATTCATACTAGGTATCAAAATTAACTCACCTTCCGTTTCAACGTCATTGCTCTGTATGCCACGATAAGCCTCAAGCAGACCATCAGCCTCTGCTGCATCAACTCTCCTTGTGGTCACAGCCAGTTGTTCCTCGTAGTAAGCGCGAGCCTGGGCCAGCAGGGCTTCGCGCTCTTGACTTCCTTCGAGCAATTCACGGAAATAACCACTGGCTTCAAGACGATGTAGGAAAGCAGACCAGGCATCCTCATTAATGGCTGGACCAGCAGGTTGAGCTGGCTCTCGTCGTCGACGTTCTTCTTCGTGCGCCCGGGCTACTAGCATTTCTAGACCACAGGCAATCTTAATACCTAGCAGGTATGCATTGTATTTTGAACTGTTTGAAGGCGGCAAATTCCAGCCAGTTCGTGGATCACCGGTGTACCTGTAAAAAATTAAAAAATAATAACTCAAACTTAAGAATCATATCAGAATTATTTATTGGGCGTAACATTAAAAATTGTTAATTTTATCAATATTAGACTGACAACAAGATTAGTTTTGATTGTAGCATAAATGAAAAATAATTTTTGCTAAATATTTACTGCCTACAGTTCTATAAATATTGTCTACTATTTTATTTGATCATTGCTGAGCGTAAGTTTTTTTATTAACATATTACTACTTTTAGAGCACTAACAATAATACATCAAATGTTTTGCATTTAATTAAAATATCTATTAACTGGGCTTAAAATTCAACAAGATTATATTAAATACATAGAAGACTAGCAAAGGATTTTCATATAATTGGTAATTCCTTGATATAAGGTAATACTGATCACAGTCTATCTAACTAAATTATGTAATATTATTTTATGGATTATTTAGCTACAAAAGCAACTCTAATATAGTTTTAGAAAATAAAATTATTAAAATCAATTTATTTAAAGTAATTACTAAGAAAAGAGGAAGGGAAAACAATTTTTTATAAAAAGAAATTATTTTTATTATAATATTTAAAAGATAATTGATTGGAGGGTATTAAGCTCTATTCTAACTCACCCATTCAAATAACAACTTAAGTTATACCAAGTTTCTAGAAACTCACCCAACAGGTTATACCTGCTGATCAGCATTACCCCACTTTTATGCAAGATATTTTTAAACTGTTAAGAAATTTTTCAAATTTAAAAATTAAATAAAATCATTTGTATTGAGGAATTTTAAAAATATTTAAAGTTAATACTTTAAAATATTTTAAAATTTATGAATTTATAAAAATCATAGTTTTTTATAAAAACAAAAACCTATCAGAAAATTAAACTAAATTCTTTTTTAAAATACTGACCTACAATGTACTGCCATGGCATATAAGCATTTAGTCATTTTGACATTTGACATAACTCTTTGCTCTGGTGGAAAATAACGCATTGCTCTGCAGACTTTTCTCTCTAAAGGATCTGAATGACAAACTGTTCTTATTGCTGAAGCAATTAGTCCAGGTTCTCTTCGCAGAATATAGGCAGCTTTTTCTGGCAGATAAGCTCTAGCTTTATGCTTCCTCCTTTCTGTTTCTTCTGGATAAATACTGATTCGTTTTTGTATGGCAGTTTGAACCTTTAGACAAATGTCAATTTTATTAAAATTAATAATTTTAGATTATTTTATTATAAAAATCAAGTTCAAACCTTGTCAGACATCTTAAATATATGAGATCGTTGATAAACACTATTGAGAATGTTTATACAAATTTTTTGTTTATCCTGAACAACATGTATGGCACCGTTCATAATGAAAACACGATTATGGCAAGTTTCTGGAGTGGCCCATACTGGAAGTACATCTGCTGCTTCGATGAGAAGAAATTCACCATCAGAATCAATCATTCTAGCTATAAGGCCTTCATATTTCTTTGTTAGATTTATAATTAGGAAGACAACAAACCACTCGTCTCCTAAATCTTCGTCAAATCTCAATAAAACATGTATATGTGGCAGCAGTTCAAAATCTATTAAACAAAAAAGCATATCATTATTAAAACAAAAATCCTTTCATCTCCAAAACAAAACCATTCATCACTAACAAAAACAAAAATCATCAAACAATCTCTAATAACAACTCACCAGTAGCCCTAGATGATCCTTCAATAAGACTATCAAATTGTAGCACCTGCTTGGTCCTTGGTTTAAAAATCAATTTATCTCTATGCCAAAGATAATCCTTGACATATTCTTCAACATCCCTTTCAATCTTAACGATTTCATCACGTAACTGTTGATCGCTTACCTGTTCCGGATTAAGCGAATAACAGAATCGAGGATAAAGGAAGCACTCAAGGACATCGTCCTCTCTAGGCCTCTTTTGCACCGTAGCCGTCATCCTGAGCTTCGGCTACCACCGCACCCTTACACTTATTCTTCTCTCAACGTTTACGCGGGCGGTTCAGCATCTCTTTTTCAAGGAATGCGATAACGACTCCAGTGAAACATAACCTCTTTTAGTTTTTGCAACCACTTTTTCTCTCTCTCTCTCTTTCTTGCGTTTGGTATGTGGGTGTGTGAGAGTGGCGCTGCATACATGTGTGGGTTGTGTGGGTGTGATGGAGCGCGGGCTTTTAGCCGCCCGATGTGGTCCTCTGAATTTTTTAAGACTCCTCTCGGAAGTTTCTACGATATCGTTTTCCTCGTACATACATACATGTATAAACCACCGATTTGCGGTTTATGTTAGTCGTTACGTACCGAATTTTATTACGGGCTATGCTATCGCTGGGTTTGCACGGTTGGACGGTTAAGTTTAATTTTTCATAAAGCTACCTACCTTACTACTGCTGGTGTGCTTTAATTCAATTCCCTTTTGGGATAAATGAAAATTTGTTCTATATGTTTTGTGTGGTGGTTGGTTTATGTTGGAGACGTTGTGGATCTTTTGAATTTCTCAGTGGAATACCTATATATATATCTTTTTTTGGAGTAAGAGACGTTGTATTTTGAAGTAAAGAGAAACTGATTTGGCTAAAGGTGAGTACATTAAATTTTTTATGTTTATTTTAATTATATCTTATAATGGATATTAGGTATTTAAAAGTGAAAATGATTGCAATCATTGAGTATGTTAGAGTTTTTAACCGACTTTTTAATGGTTTATAATTTTTGATGGATAAAAAATGATTTTTTTTTTAATCGATATGCTAAGTTTATACAAACAAAATAATTGAAATCTTGGTATAGTTCAGACAATATAAAGCGTAAGCTTCGTAATCCACAAAAGTTGTGGGTTCGATTCTCGAGCTCTCTTATAATCTTGAACTCTTCCATGCTCTAGTCGAAGTGTATACACTCGTGTGTATGTGTTAAAAAAGACTTTAAAAATACAAAATACATTATTTGTACATCGTGGTCCTCCATTTGTTTAAAAACAAATAATTGACTTTCCTAAGTACGATGTTAAATCGAAAAAAAAAATGTAAAATCTAATCAAATTCTTATTTACTTTTTTTTATTATTTTTATTATAAATATGTAAGTTATGTGATCAATTAAGAAAATAATTATAAAATCATAACAATTTTTTTTAAGCATTCACTTGATTTTAATTCTGTAAAACCTTTAAAGAAATTCATTGCATACCAAGAGCAATATTTCGCAAATATACTTGAATGTAAATAAGAGAAAAATGCATAATTTTGTTATTTAAAAAAATAGAATAACTTTTATGCAATTGCATTAAAAAAGTCATTCAGAAAAAAAGGTTTAATAATTACTCATCAGATTTCCATATTAATTTTTTTACATATAAATTGATATCTTTTAAAAATTTGGTGAATTATACTATAATGAATTACTAGATAAGCCCCTTCAAAACAATGATACTCATTACAACATTATTTTTTAATTCTTAACACGACTAATTCAATAAACTTAAAAAATTGCGTTATATTGCATCCAAAAAATAAATTAAATTTTTGATTTTAAAAAAATTGAAAATCATCTTTCTCAACACTTAAATTAAAACCTCATCGTTCAAATTAGAATAAAAAAAAATAAAAAATATTTTTATTTAATACAAACTCAATTACGTACATTCAATCATCAAAGAAGAAAAAAAATACTGAATAATTAAGAAGAGTTTACAGTAAAAGATAGAGAGAAATGTTGAGACAGTTGGTCGATGTACGTGTGCTCGCATAAGCAAAATTGAGTTCACACAGGTTGAAAAATGTATCGACAAAGATGAGAAATACATATTTTTTTCTCATCTTCCTTTTTTTTTTTTTTTTTTTTTTTTTTTTTTTTTTTTTTTTTTTTTTTTTTTTTTTTTTTTTTTTTTTTTTTTTTTTTTTTTTTTGTGATAAATACTCTTTAATTCTTAATTTACATAATTCCTTGTTTGCCATCTACTTTAGCTTGATTAATCAAATCATGAAGAATAAAAAGTAAAAAAAAAAAAAAAGACGAGAGGAGAATTATGATTTCTTTAAAGATTACATACTTATATAGGAGCTATAAAATATATATATATAGACACATGGATACATACACTATCTATAACTGATTATAAAAAGTAAATCAAATTATTTTATTATCGATAAAATAAAATAATAAAAATGATAATTCAAAGGAATAAATTTTGCGAAATTCGCTAAAATTTAATTTTACGTTACATTATAATTAAAATATCTCATTATTCAAGAATAATATAGATTTAAATAACTCCTAAAACAGGAACATGATGTATAATATCGCAAATCTTTTTTTCTCATGATACCTAATCCCCAACCCGGTAACATTTGCCAAAAGATTTATCTCACTAAAAAAAAAAAAAAAGTTGACGATAACAATCTAACCCAGCAACAGATAACAAACACACGCCTCCTCTATTTATCTTTTAACTTCTGCCTTTTATTCAACCCACGTGCAAAACTAGAAAAAAAAACTCTGCTACTGTATCAACCTTTCTTTCACTCTCCCTTTTTCTCTTTTTTTTTTATTCCTTTTTACCAATATCCCAAAAATCCTTTAAAATCACCACAACCTATACAAAATTAAAAAAAAAAAAACTAATCCTATAACATTGTATGTATATTATCCAAACACGTGTGCAACTTTTCCCCTCATATAAAAACTCCAATGAATGAGCTGAGCATATATCACATCAACTTACATACATACATACATATAAACCTTCCTCAATCCCCTTCTCCTTTTTCTCCATTCGCTAAAACACAGTAACTCCTCTCTCTTTTTCTTTTTTTCTTTTATTCTTTATCTCACTCACTCGCTCTTACACTTTTAACGCCTTCAAGTTACACACTCGAAGAGAGACGATACATTCGCAAGAGTGTCGCGCCGGGGCACGCACTCGATAAACTGCTACCGCGCGGCATCGAGCTTGCGCGCATATTTTATATTATTATATATACCAACGATATATAATTTTTTTTTTTTTTAGAAAGAGTATTTGAAATATTTTATAGATTGGATTGTGTCGTTAAAATAGTGATATTATGGATAATAAGAAACGAGCTGCTAAGGATAATCCAGCTAGGGATGCTGGTTATCTTAGCTCGTTATTTCTATGGTAAGTTATTTTTCTTTTATTAATTAAGATTTTAATTTTTTTATTTTTTCAAGTTTTCTTAATTAATACTATTTCTAAAATTTTAAAGATTATTACAATTATCAATTTTTTTTTTTCTTAATATTAACTGATATTCTCTATAAGCCATGCGGTTTAATTTGTACAGATGCTAAAAAACTAAAAAAACTTTTATATTTTCATTGGTGAACGTATATTATCTAAAATTTTGATAACAGAACGCGTACAAGTATTCTTTTTAAAATATAGTTAATTATTCTTTGTAGTAGCTAAACACACTCAAACAAACAAAAAAAGCTTCTGTTTAAAAAAAAAAACATATCGGTAATAACGTATAATATATCGGTATCTATATTTTACGTAATTTTGAAAAAAAAAATAGAAAAAAATTTATTTCTAAGCATATATTGTAATATATACTCTATAATTTTCTTATATTCTTTTTTTTTTTGTTACGAAAGGTATACAAGAGAAATCTATTGGAAAACTAATCGTGGTGAAGTTACATCTAACGATGTATACGATCCACTTGAAACTGAGGAATCGGAGTATCTTGGTAATCGACTAGAAAGGTAAGTGTTAATTAATTTATTATTCTAAGTTTTTTTAAATCCCGTTAGACAATTACACTTAAAATACATGCATTTAAACTACATCTACGATATTCCAAAAAAAGCTCTATTATTAAATTCCTCATCAATTATCATTCCATAATCAGTATACATCAGATCGAATCGATTAAAATAAAAAAAGGAAATTAATAATTTCAACATACCAGACTATCAATTAATAACAATCTTCGTTAATCCGACAATTCTTACCTTCCTTAATCTAACAAGTTTTAAAAAACTACCTTCTTATATTCAAAAAACGAGGAAAATTTTTCAACTCGAGAAATATAATATAGGAAAAAATCGAACAACACTGCTACCAGTTCCATTATTATTATTATTTTTTTCTTTTTTTTCCTGAAGTGACATATACACACATATTCAGTTATAACGCAATTATATTTGCGAAGGTAATTAATCGTCCCCCACGTCAACTATATCCACCTACGCATACAAAAGACACATACATATATATCCCTACATGCGTTGCTTCTTCGAAATCGTTAGCATTTGCATATATCTCTATTCGTAATAATATAAAGCTTATAATACTTATATATACTCGTTTCTGATATTTTCTTAGTATTATCGGGTTTTTTTCAGCCGGATCTTCTTTTTTTAAAAAAAAATTGATTTTTTTTAAATCAATGTTCGTATAATAGTAATGATTAAAAGCTTGAAAGCTTCTAACCGATCTTATACCGATCGTTCCAACTTTTTTTTTCACACCTATAACACACCCACGTATTTTATTACAATTACTTTGATAATAATAGAAATAAACGAGCTTACTAACAACCGTCTATTTTTTTTATAAAGACCAAGAAAATGAGACTCACTCAAAGATAGAGATCAATATATATCCCGTTTCATATATAATATCATATGAACGTTTTTCCCCCTCAATATATATATATGTATCAGACTTGACCGAGATCGTATAATATAAACCAATTGTCAAGTATATGATTTATAAATCGCTTGGAAAAACTCGTTTGTTATATATACCTATACATGTATGAAAATCATGGGTGTGTGTCTATTTTATATATGGGCGGGTCTATACTTACTACGATGATTTAGCATTTATTGGTTTAAAGTCGAGCTTTTTTTGAATTTTGCAAATGAATTTATAAAAAAAAAAATAAAAGAGTAATATTCATAATTGTGGCCTTTGAGAATTGATTATATTTTTATGTAACGTAATAAACTGGTGTATATAATTGTTGATCTATAAGCATTGAAATAATATAGATGTGTCGTTGACAATTAATCGATTAAAAATCTCGTTTCATATAAATACAAAAAAAAAAATGGAATTTATAAATGCATACGAATTATTACATTATCAATTGATCTAACATACACTTTACACTTCTATATACAAAACTTGTTTTTTACCTCACTTCGTTTTATATTTTTTTTTAAATAAATTTATTTTAGTTTTTATTTTAAAAAACCTGACAAAATATTCTTAAAAGTTACAAACAGTGAAAGTAAATTATTATCGTCGCGACGTAAAAGAAAATTCAAACATACAAGTTAAACTTTGTCATTCCAATATAATCATAATATTATTTCAGATCGCAATATAATATATACTTTGTGTATCACACAGCTGTATTATAATAGCAAAGACACTTTGGTTAAAAAAAAACCTTGAAAAATGACACGACTTATACGTACATGCATAATAAAATCTCATTAAATGTTCCATTTTCGATTTTTCTTTTTTTTTTCACACTTCTAGAAATACACTTCCTGCAATCGATCTATCAATTTCTCTCCTTCTCACTCTGAAACACAAACCACAATGCCAAATCTCAAAAAAAAAAATTCTCATTTACATATTTCCTTTATAAAAAATAACTAACAATATATATATTTTTTTTTTTTTCTTCTTATCATTATAGAGAATGGAATCGAGAATTAGAAAAACATCGAAAATTAGAATACGCCTTAAACAAAGAAGGAAAAAAAGTTAAATCAAAATTAAAACCAAGTTTATTAAGTGCATTAATAAGAATGTTTTTTTGGTCAAATGCACGTATGGGTTTATTGCAAGCAATAAATTATCTTGGCTTTACAGTTGCAATGCCAATATTTCAGGGTTTGGTTATTGATTATTTTTCAATAAGCGATACAGTTACTGAAAGTGAATATTATAATGTACTTATTTATGCTGCTTGTATGATCATTGCTAAACTTGGTAATGTTATATTGTTACATCATGGATTTAGATTGGGTTATCTTATGGGTATGAGAGCGAGAGTTGCTTGTTGTACGCTTATTTATAGAAAGGTAAGAAAATTTGACAATTTTTTTTTATTATTATTATAAAAAAAAGTTGATGATGATGAATTTTGAGTTTTTAATTAAAAATTAACTGTTTATCCGAGTGTTTTATATAAATTTGAAGAAAAAAAAAGGGTCACCTTGACAAGCAACACTGCATCACGTCTCACGTGAAATGAGTGCATATATACATATGAGACAGTACGTTGTTATCATTGAACAATTAAAAAATGATGATTATATTATAACGGAACCACTGAGAAAATTTTTTTTTTATTTATTTTTTATTTTTTTTATTTGAATACAAATAATCATTTACGTAAATTCGTAGTACACTTTTACGTTAAATTGCAATTTTATACAAACTTGACCTTTTTGACAATTTTGTTAAATTGCTTGTTTACTTCGATATATAGATGAATTTTAAATTACTAAATTATACAAAATTGTAGTTAAGTTAAATTATTGAAAAATTACAATTTTCACGTGTAACACGTGAATGCTTGTTTTAATTATAATTAGATCGAATATAGGGAGTCGTCAATTTTTTTATCTGTCATTATAAGCAATTAAAGAATTCAAGCACATGATATACAATTTAATTTCTAGTCAATGGATGCACATGTTAAATGTAGTTATATCCTTATCATTAAAAAAAAAAATAAAAATAAAGAAATTTATAATCTTTTAGGGAAAAGTTGTTTTTAAACTCCATAATATACGACATACTAAGTTTATAAATAATACCAACACCAAAGTGTATATATATATATATATATATATATATATATATATATATATGTATGTTAAGCAACATACATAGTAAAGGAAAACATGGTATCATATCTTGCAATCACAAAGAACAATAACGCCTCTTTAAACTAAGATTTTAATTTTTTTTCCCCTTTTTATATCACCATCCGTGAAAATGTTAATATTGCAAGATGATGATTTTTCTTTTTTCTCAAGTATATATTTTTCCTTGTTGATTATATTATATGTTTGCAGAGGCAATGACATCCCTGAGTAGTGCAATATATTAACGTAACTTACATTCTCTTATATGTGCATATAATATGTACCCTTTTTTTTTTATTAATCAAAAATAAACATTTTTTGCAATAATTATTAATTAGCAAATAGTTTGTTAAGACATAAGCTTGCAAGTATCTTAGATTTTCATTTTTTTTTTTATTTCATATCGCGATATGTTTGTATTATTTCAGACGTGCATCTTTTGTTATAACAAAGTGTTATATTATAATATCGTGAAATAATAAAATAACATAAATTGTTCATCCGGTGTAAACGATTGATTAAACAATATGTAAATATATACCTACTAATTAAACAGAATGAATCAGCCGAAATTGAAAATGAAATGATATAAATGAAAATTGTTTCTTTTTTTTTAATTAAAGATGATTACCCTTGTGGTGTCTTAACTAAAATCATTATATCATTAAATATAGATTAATAGAAACAGAAAAAAAAAATGAAATTATTGCAAGCTTTAAAATAAAATATATAGAATTTTAATTAGTCATATATTTTATGAAAATTGTTATAATTTTTTCGAGGATAATTGCACACTCGGTGTGTCGGTCGTTTATTTTTTTTAAATGGCATTGCATTCACAGGATAGTTTAAAAATAACGTTTTTTTTTTTAAATGACGTTTGTTTTTTAAATTGTTTTAAAACATAACAGAAAGAAAGAAAAAAAAATTGTATACTTACGTTCATATTGATATAATTTAATATGTACAATGCAGAAGTAATGTCATGGACAGTTTAGTTTTACAAATTAGAAAAATGGTTAAGGAATTAATATTTTTGCTTTATTTTACGAGGGAGAAAAAACCAATTTTTTTTTGAAATACTTTACTGTTGACTTTAAAACTGTATGTAGTATGAAGCCTTGAAAATTTGAATTTTAGTATATTTAAATTGACCAATTTTTGGTTGGATAACAATATTAAATGCTTGTTATGTTATGGCAAAAATTGTTATTCGATAATAAAAAAAAATAAATAAATAATTGTAACTAGAAATATTTTACCTTGAAATTCTTCTTTTTCAAAAAAAAAAAAAAAAAATTACATTAGTAATCTACTATTCAAGAAATATACAAGTAATAGAAAAAAATTTATCAATTTTTAATAAACTACAAAAGAAAAAAAAATTACAATTTCATTAATAATCAAAATTAATGAATTAATTCTCAAAATTTAATCTTCCACAATTTTATTTAAACAAATCAAAGCAATTAACTCTGTCAATAAGATATTTAATAAAACACTTGCGTATAACAAAAGAAAAAAAAATTCTGTCATCATCAATTAACAAAAAAAAATTATTTTTCCATTCATCAAAAAAAAAAAAATATATATATAATTAAAAAATTCAATATTACAGAGTTTACGTCTAAACAAATCCGTACTAGACAAAACAGCAGCTGGTCAAGTAGTCAATCTAATGAGTAACGATGTCAGTCGTTTTGACATGCTTTTCCAGTTTCTCAATTTCGCTTGGATAACACCATTTCAGGTAAAATCACACCTACCACCTAAAAATTACATTTTCAACCCTTACACCACTATAATTAAATCATCTTTCTATATCTCCAGATTTTAATAATCATGTACGTAATGTGGCAAGATATTGGAGTCATGTTACTCGCTGGTCTTGGTATACTATTCCTCATAGCGTTACCATTGCAAATAATCGTCATCTACACCAGTAAGATTCTTCGTGCTAAAATTGCTGTACTTACCGATAAACGTGTTCAATTGATGAGCGAACTTGTTGCTGGTATCCAGGTAAATTGATTACTTCTTATACTCGTACCCAAATACAAAATCTATATTAAAAAAAAAATTCATTTTTATTATATTCAATAATTTAAACAGGTAATTAAAATGTACGCCTGGGAAAAGCCATTCGAACGTATAGTCAATATAACACGTCTTAACGAAATGAGAAAAATTACAATAACAGCACAAGTTAGAAGTTTTTTCTTCAGCTCGATGGTATACACCGAACGTACAACTGTTTTTGCTACACTTGTACTTTACGTATTGCTTGGACATAAACTTACAGCTAATATATCATTTGTATTGGCTACGTATTTTAATATATTACAATTGTCAATTATTTATATGATGCCAAGTGGACTTATTGCTTTTGGCGAAGCTTCTGTTTCTATTAAAAGAATCGAGGTGATTATTATTATTATAAATTTATTTATTTTTTTAGTTTATTTTTGTACAAAATTTTTTATCCTTATTTTTTTATTTTTAAATAGGAATTTTTATTATTGGATGAAATATCAACATCAAAACAATTACAAATAACAAACGCTACAAATAACAACAAACAAATAAAAAATGAAATAATATTTACCGAGAAAGTAAAAGACGTAGCAAACATAGAATCTGGTATATCAGGTTTACCAGTAGAAATTAATTTTCAACGTGTATCAGCAAATTGGGTACCAAGTCAATTACCACCGACATTAAATGAATTAACATTTAAAATTGAAGCTGGTAGCTTATGTGCGTTAGCTGGTAATGTTGGTTCCGGTAAATCGGCGATACTTAATTTATTGTTACGCGAATTACAATTGGGTGCTGGTACCGTAACCGTTAGACAAAAATCAACTAGTGATTCTGTTATTAAAGCGGCATTAGGTGGTAAACCTGGTTTTCATATTGACAATCCAAATTTAAGAATATCTTATGCTTGTCAAGATGCTTGGTTATTTTCTGGTACTGTCAGGGATAATATATTGTTTGGTCAACCATTTGATTCTGCCAGATATAACGAGGTAAATA